>JAWZYV010001255.1:0-18137 GCA_038373885.1 Cheiracanthium punctorium | reverse complement strand
CCAGACTTGTTTATATTACCATTATAGCAATTATCCTATAATAGTAAAATAAAACCCTTGAGAACGGCCACCCCCTTTAAGCAGCCAAATAATCTCGGTACGGTGGGCTGGCCGCTCAGAGAGGTTTCACTGTATGTTACTGCAATAGTTTATTCAGCTACAGCTCTATCAAGCAAATAATCCCTCCTTTGTGCACGGTGTTAACAATTGTCCATCACACATCTAATTACTCGTAGCTCATTTAATCAATATATTTATATGAATATAATGAAATTCAGTTTTGGTTCTTTATTGACTTTGGCTTCTCCTGTTGTAACAGTAACGTGTCCGCTATAGAGAGAGTTGGGTTCCTTATAATGGTCCCTTCTTTGTTGTCTTTCGGTGTTGCCCTTCATAACTTTTACTTTTGCATTGTACTTTCTTCCATCAGAAAATATAATCCTGTTAAATTAGATAGATATACTGTTAAATTGGTTGACTGCGCAGCTGCCTTTTGAGCCTTTTTATGCTCTCTTCATATTTTATTGCAATCTACTACATGGCATAGCCTGTACTTCGTGTAAAATTCTTAAAGTCTTGTAAAACAGCACACTAGGAATTGAATAACTGAAATCCCATATCCATCGCATTTCTTTGCTACATTAGTAGGAAAATTTGAACGATTTTGTGATTGATATTGCAGCTACAGCATTATTACATTCATGATACGTATACGAGGTTAATGACATATTCATACCTGGAAATTAACAAGTTGTGCACTATTTCATATTTGTTAATATTTGAATCCTGATGCAATGCCCCTGGTGATTTAGTATGAACATCATTTTTAAACATTTAGAGTTTTACTCTTTCATTTTCACCACCTGCCGTCCTTTCCACCGTTTTCTCTATCTCTTTGGTTGTAATCAAGACCCCTCCTCCAATTATTATTTTCCTACTGATCTAAGGAAAAGTAATAACAAAATAACTGAATAACACTATATAAATTAGAATTTATTCGCATTCAATAAAATGTAATAAGCATTTTTTTATTCTCTGCCTATTCATTTTCGTTTGTAAAATTGATTATGTAGCTAATATTTTATTTATAATTTATGTTTAGTACTGTCATAAAAATCCAATTTTTTTGCAAAATATTTAGGTGTCCCTTGGGGCACTGGAAGATATTAATTGAAGTTAAAAAAAAATTTTGCATGTATACTAGTATGTAAAAGACAACTTTTGCACCCCATGCGGATTTTGATTTCCCAAATTTAGACGTTTCGATCCACCCTATTGGACAGTCTGGACCTTTGGAAGCATTTTTGCTTTCCTTATGAAAATATAAGTAATTTTATGCACTGTACAAGATAAAGAGCCTATCTCAGATGCGTGCACTGAGTTACTGAAAACAATCAAATTGAGTACCAATTGAAAAGTCTGAGTATGTAACAATTATTTTTACCCAATAGATGTGTAGGACACTGATGATAAATAACTATCTTTTATGAAACCTTTAGGCAAAAACATGTTTTCCTATCCAGTGCATCTCAGAAAAAATAAAATCCTTAAAAAAGACTAACTAAGCTTGAAAAAAACATGAATTTCGATTAATAACTAGGGACATTTTTGAATGGAGGAAATGAAAGAAACTGAAGACATTATAAATGTTCTGTGACTTGTATAGAACATATATTTTAATTTCAAATGTTTTATATTTATCATTTTTCCAAATGCAGCTGGAAATCCTAATTTATATAATAGCAATTACAGTTTAAGAAATCTTTAATTATTTTTAATTTAAACTTAAGTTTGCATATATTAATAGAGTTAAAAATTATGATTTTGAGTATAATAGTATTTCTCTTTTTTTTTTTTTTTTTTTGTGAGGAAAGTAGCCTTTAATTGCAAATTAAATAATACTTTTGGTGTACAGTGGTAATAAATTATCTGCAGTAATTATTTGCAGCTTATCTTGCAGTTTCGATATATACTTTCCAACTTATGGTTTCATAAGAAATACTGAACATGAAAACAAACTAGTATGTATTTTTTTAAAAGCATCAGAATGTTACACGAGTATAATAAAAAAATTCTGTATATTAATATTTTATACATGAAATTTCGAATTTTCCAAAAGTGGAAATAAACTCCTTCAGGATAAAAACTGGTTTTATTCCCAAAATTGTCAGGATTTTTCTTAGCATCCTTCCCATTTCTATTGCTATGTAGTTATCTTTTACTACTGTTTTTGAAAAAGAGCCATACAAAAAAATATTTAGTTTTTATCAAGTCCAGGAATACAATTTGAAATTAAAAGGAACTGCATCAAAGTTACATGACATTAGTATTTGCAGGAAAATTTATATTTAAACTGTCAATTTATTAATAGTACACAAAGAATTTTCTCTGGTTCACTTGTTCTAGAAATCAGGTTAAATGACAACAAACAAGGAAAACAAATAAATATTACGATCAATAAAACTTATGAAAAATTGGAATACTAAATAATTTCGATATAAAATTTCAAAAAAATAAATTAAGATTGTGGGATTATATTAAGGGTTTAGAGGGAGTAACAAAATTTGTTTTGATGAAGAATCAAGATCAAGCGATGAATTATTTTGAAAGGCAAACAACACATACTTTTGAAGAAGTTGAATGTTTAGACAGATTAGTGAATCAATGACAATCTGGCAAAGAAATCTTACCTGATATATGTACTGACGACCGTCAGGAGTTTTAGCAATCCTGAATGAATTTCTATTTAAAAGACGTTGGCTTTCCCGACCTCTTCTACCAACTCTCAGCATCAAATCGTACCACACTTTTTGAAGCAGACCTCTTGGAGTACTGATGGCATGCTCAAAATAATGTCTAAGTCTGCGACGATCATCCATATCTACCATTTGTAATTCTTTTTGACAGGTTGTACCTCTTGATTCTCGCTCCAGTTCTTTTAAAACAGCTCTAAACGTCTCATTTGCTTCATTGAAAGCACTATCTTTGACTATGTCAATTTTTCTGACAACCATCGGCGAACGATAATATCGACTAATAGCATAACGAATTGCAATCAATGAATTAACACTGAATCTTTGGCCATCTTTAGTACGAGCTTGCCCATAAAAGCCCTTTAGCATACGAGCAATATCCACTGGAGCTAAATTATTGATAGCATCAACACCGTGTTGCATGCAATACTCCCTAAAAAGTCTAACACCATATCTTGTAGCTTGTCGAGTTTTTGCATTGTCCGGTTGAATAACATTATTTTCTGCTATATTATCCATGTGAACTATACCTGATATCCCGGCGTCCATCTTGAAAAACTAAAAATTATAGAATAGCATACGCATGCGCAATATAATTTTATTTTTAATCCCATTAATCTCATTCGCATAATGAGGTTGCCTTTATTTTAACGTTGTTTTGCGAGAACCTACTTTTATCGATTTTCCTTGAATGTGTTCAACATGAGAACTCATCATATTGGTGCCACAACCTTAAAGTAGTGTTAGAAGTTAATATTAAGGCCTTTTAGATTTAATTAAATTGCTTGTCAACATCAGCAGGGGGATATTAGGAACACTACTTCACACACTTTCGCTTACAAACATGCTTATGACGTTGACGTACATTTTGGAAGATTGATACACTACCGACGAATCCATTGTTAACGCAGGGGGCAGAAATTCTATGCTGGGGGCGCTCTACTCGCTGTCTGATGGTTGTATATTTACTTTACTCGGAATTATCTAACTTTTTAGAAAAGTTAAAGTGATTTTTCTCTGTTAGTGCTACTTCATTCATTGGGGTAATCGGATATCAGTAAATCACATATTGAACCATTATTCCCATACATTAATCAAGACCCATACATTTTTTTATTAAACATCCTAACTAATATTATAAGTGCGAAAGTGAGTTTGTTTGTTTGTGACGCTTTCACGCTTAAACTGCTGAATCGTTTATGATGGATTTTGGTTTAGATATAGATGGGACTCTGGAGAAGGTTATAGGCTACTTAGAATTTTAGATTTTAAATTACTTTTTTAATTATTAATTAAAAACCCTTTTTACGTTGCCATGCTTGGCGAGTTTCACCGTATCAAATGATTCATGTTTTGAGCTAACAGTAATGCTATTACTTCAATGAAGAATCACATGCATCTGAAAAACATTAAATACCACGGAAATTATGTCAGTTTTATGCCAAACCTCCCAGACAGCACATAGGCTTAAATCAAGTTTGACATTTCTTTGAATTTGACGCATTAATGCAAGCTTGACAGTTCAACTCATTCTAAGCTGGCAGCAAGCTTGCAGGAGTCAAGTTGAATTGTCAAGTTTAAATACAGCTTGATTTAAGCTTGAAAATTGATACTCGCGTGATTTTTCCTTTTTAAAGGAGCGTTGATGGCGCCATCTGTGAAAGAGAATGGACATTAATTGTCTAGCGTCCTAATATTTGCTGAAAATTCGTAAAAGATGTGTTTTATTTTATATTACCAGCGCCATATTACCCAAGGGCGGCTCCAGTGAGGGGGCCATAGGGGCCATGGCCCCCTCCGAAATTTTGTTTTACAACTTTAGATTCGCATACTTCACGATTTCACACGTTCAATTTGTATTTTGAACAATTTATAGACCTAAGTAAAAAGTTCGATGGCCCCCTCCGAGAATTCAGTCTGGAGCCGCCATTGATATTACCGGCAGGGCAAACGGGGCAACTGCCCAGTGCCTACAGATTTTAGGGCCCAAAAATCTTACATCTTACACTTTTGTAATTTTAAAATAAAATTACAAAGGATAAAAAAAAAATCAGAAGTTAAATAATTTTTTTAATTATAAAGTATGAACAATGAAAATAATTCAAATTTACATTTGTATGAATTAATTTTAACTTATTTTTAATTCTTCGAAATGCTCTATATCAATATAGCATACCAATATGTAGGAAAATAACTATATTTGTAAAGAGAATTTTTAGCGTTAAAAAATAGCAAAATTTTTCAATTATTTGTTATTTTAAGAAATATTTACAAAAATGACTAAAGTGTTTGTATTCCATGCATGTTAGCAACTGTGATATAGCATTTCGAAGTAACGTTTAACTATCTGTTTCTTTCATTTCAGATTACTTAACACAAAATTTGTGTTAAGTAAACCCATTCTATATTTCCAAATATGGAAATTCTTCAAAATAAAATACAATTATACTACGAAATTGATTTCAAAATCAGTCGTTTGTCTCGATTTTGGCCAGCAGTATTGCTTCATGAGTGTTGCGGTACTGAAAGTTTTAAAACGTGTTTTTTTATTTTAATTTTGATTTCAATTTAATTTATTTTGATGCATTATTTTAATTCTGATGCATCCCATGGAAAAATAAAAGAAACAAATAACACATCGCCCACTTATCAATTTGGCGAGAAAACAGCGTGGTAAGTCACTTCAAACTTTAGTCATAGCTGCACAAGGCTACGTTGGCGGAATGGATAGCGTGCTCGACTGCGAAGCCAAAAGGCCCGGGTTCTATCCCAGCGACGAACACTCGATGGAAACAGATTAAATTAAATTGAAATTTCAGCGTAGAGGGGGAAAATGCGCGGAAAAATAAATTGTGGGGCGCGTTAGCCAGTGTATTAAAAAAAAAATTTTTTTTGGAAAATTTTTTAAGCTTGAAATGTCAAGCTTAATGCAAGCTGGGCAAGTGTAAACTAGAACACTTGATTCAAGCTTGCATCAAGCTTACACGATTGGAATTTCCAAGCTTATTGACTTGATAAATCAAGCTTGCTGCAAGTTTGCTGTGCTGTCTGGGCTATCTATAATAAAAATGAATGTTCTCCAGCAGTGGCGGCTCGTGGGATACAGCAAGTACTGCCGGGCTGCATTTGAAATTATCAGCACATACTTTGAAATAATTTAGTCTATAAATTTTCTTAAATTCAGATTAGAATTATGGAATTCCTATGGTAAATTTTAAAAAAATCTCAAAAAAAACTGTAATGTAGTAACTGCCAGATCGCTCAATCAGAAAAAAAGCCCTTTAATCTTCCCGCAATTCAGCTACGAAACTCGTCGGTACAGCCCTCAGCGCTGAAAAAGGAATTGGCAGCACCGTTGCCATGGTAACGACTACATAAGCAATTCCTCCGGCTTAGGATAGCATAGGGTGTATTTAGCTAAGACTCAGCTGAAGAAGAGATTTTCTGACTACGGCTGCACTTGTGAATTCGACTAACTGGCTGGCTCGGACGAGAAGTGAGGGAGAGAATAAAGACACAGAATATATGTTCTAGCCCAGCGTTTCTCAACCTGAGGGGGGCGCGCCCCCCGCAGAACGTTTGCAGGGAGGGCCCCGAGGAAAACTAAAGATCAAGTAGTGATGCATGTTTTTAAAAAATCATCTTATTTATTCGCATTTATACTCAAAAATATATCCATTTTCGCTTAAAATGTTCATTATTAAAGATTAAAAAACTCATGTATGCTGAAAAATGTGAGGGGGGGGAGCGCCACTGTAAGTTAGCCTTTGTGGGGGGGGGGCACGACGTTAAAAGATTGAGAACCGCTATTCTAGCCCATTCTAACGGAAACAATAGGTTTTTTTTTGTTGTTGTTTGGGAAGGTTGAAAGTGTTTAGCTTTATTTGTTACTGTGTCCATGTGTTGTTATTGGAATCTATGATTTAACCGTTTTGAAACATGGAGCCCCGTTATTATCCAGTTTGCGTCTTGCTTGAAACTCCGTTTAACATATGGAAAGAAGATGATAAACGACAACCACTAAAAGAAAATAGACCGACACCAAAATTGTCCATTCATAAGAAAAAAGCAGGTTTGTCTCAGCACGGTCATATCCAGGCCCTGATTATTGGGGCACATGCCCTGGGCACACATAAATAAGCCAAAATTTGAGTTTAAAGCTATGCACAGGGGCACAAAAATTGGACCAGCTATCTACAGGGGGATAAAATTTGAAAAGTGTCCTGGGCACAAAAGTGCTATAGTCAGGCCCTGGTCATAGCTTCCATTCATCATGAAATGCACTATTCTCGTGGCAGTTTTTATTTACAAAAAAAAAAAAAAAAATGTTTTGTTGGCCGTGTTTAATCGGTGAGATAAAAAAGAGCGTTCCGAATTGTACTGGATACGATGGATTAACCACCATCACACGAGCATGTAAAACACATGAAGCTCAATCGACAATTTAAATTGCTTCTACAATTAAGAAAAGTATGAATTTCGGAAGGGGCCAGGCCTCCATCGCCTATTCTCTGGCTACGTCCCTGATATATGTCTGTTCATCCACGATCCATTCTTAAACATTTCATCGCATCATTTCTTTTCTAAAGTAGTACTGATTAGATTTTAAAATCTTAGAAAGTTTGAAACAATACTCCAAATTCATCTGAATCTCTAAATTAGAGAGCAAGATCATCAAAAATGTCACTTTCCAAATATTTTATTCACTAAATACTTATTCACTAAATACAGTGAAAAGTTGCTAAATTTAGCGACAAATCCCTTAAATTGGCAGCACAGACTAATAATATGTCCTCTTATATTAAATTAATGGACTTAATGTGAAAAAAATATTCAAACATACATTTTGGTTAATTTAACTTAAGTATAAAAATATTGATTTTTTTAAATTTAACCTAAGCTTTAAGTCATCCCCCCCCCCACTTCTATTGTGGGCTTCTTTTTCAAATTTTAAATAGGTAGTTGGTCAACAAAATATTTATTTTACTGTCTTCATTACTAACTAAACTACTCTGAAACAATTAATGTCACCCTCGGTGGTCGGTGGATCTCCAGAGTGAATAGATTCATATTTTCTCACATTTTTCAGTATTAGTAATACAGGTTAACTGAAATGGGTGATAAACGGCCCCACAGGTTTAGCATACATATTCAATGCGGTTTAGCCCTCCAACCAGTGCCGGCTCAAGGTACGGCAACTCGGGCAGCTGCCCGGGGCGCTATATGTTTTATGGGGCGCCATGAAAACATAATCTTAGGAGAGAGAACGGATTTTTTTTTTTCTTTTGGAGGTTTATCCAACGTCAGACTATCCCACTTGCCCATGGTCAGGTAAGCTCCCGTTGTAGTTTCTTCCTATTCTTCGATATCATCGTCGTCTGTATTGACTTTGGAATGTTAAAAGATATTTTCTAAGAAAGGATTATCTGAACTGGTGAGGTGGAAGTCAGTAGAAATTTTATAAATCAGAAAAATATTCCTCGATATAACCAGGTTTTACTCACTCGTTAAAAGCGAGTTATACTCCCATAAACTTAACATTGTACCAGCCAAGTATTTCCGATTTCCTCATTCAATCTGGGTTCTTCTTAAATAAGGAGTCATCATAAACGAGTTAGATTTATTTAAAAAGGGCGCCAAAAATTAGCTTGTCCAGGGCGCCAGCTACCTTAGAGCCGGCCTTCAACCCTAATTACCACGACCATTAAAGTGTTATTAGTGGTATTTCAGTTCATTCTTAATGTTTGCTTTATAAATGGGTCTATTAATTAATGAATTTTTAGCATCTATAATGTTTGGGTTGACTGCTAGAAATTACCAGGCTTAGCGAAAATATACATGCATAGCATTAATTCATATAAACTAAATAACACAAAACTGTAATTACTTACTTTATAATCTGAAAATTTCTTCTCCAAAACTCATGAATTTGAAGCGATTGACTATATGCAGCAGCTACCTAGTTGAGACACGCGAGCAAAGCAGAGAAGCTTTCTCCTGAAACTGGTCACAGTCCTTCTTCCGAACTAGTATTACGGCCCGGTAAAGGAAACTTGCTTGATCTCGTGTGGCCCCGGTCGAAGGCGGTAGATACCACGTGCTTGATTAAAACAGAAGGAACGTGCACATGAAGTCCTAAAAGGTCACTTCGGTAGAATGCGTGTTCGTTGTCCGGGTCACCACTTCGGTTGCTAATGTCGGGTGTTTAAGAAATAACACATCACATTCTAACAAAAACAACGACATGTAATTATTAAAAATTAGAACATTAGGAACCAAAAGAATACAATCTGCTGCACGTACGGCAGCGGTTAGGGAAAATCCACACACACACTGGCGATCTCGAAGTGTACTGTGTGAGTTTCAGGCAAGGTAATTTCGGAAGAATCCATTACTATTTGCCGCACCATCCAGTCATTAGAAGGGATAAGGAAACTACAAGTTTAAGAATTGTCTTTGATGCCTCGTCGCATGTTCCTGAATCTCCCTCTTTAAACGAAATTTTAGATTCTGGACCTAACTTAAACGCGAATTTGCTGTTATTACTTTTAGAATTCAGATTGAACGAACCCTAGTAGCAATGACTGCTTGTTTTCTGCTCGGTCGTTCATCGACTCACCGACTCGTCGACTTCAGTCATCGGCAAGTGCACTTTTGTTTATCTGCAATAGATGAATTTTTATTCATGGATAGAAGTGATCTAGACGAGTAGTTTTGCCGATGGGAAACCGAAAAACAATATCTTATCCGAAACTGCAGCTCTATAGTCAACGGGCCTTGCAGGTGTCCCCAGTGGTTCACACTTTACCCAAATTCCTATAAATATTTGCGTAATTTAGATGTGCCTTTGCATAATCTAAGGGAAATTTTGAACAATTCTTGAATTAATCGCATAATTTACTTCAAATTTCTTGTATTGGGGTTGGGAGGGGGCAGGGGGGTGGTATCCCCCCCCCTTTCAACAAGGGGGGGGGGTCTCCCACAAAAATTTAAATTTGAAAATATATTTACAAAAAAATGTAAGTATTTATTATATAAAAATCGTTTGTAATATTTAAATAATTTAAAAAAATGTGTTTAAAAAAAAGAAAAGAAAATCTATTTGAGCGTCAGCTGCATTATAAGAAAAACGGAAACTTCATTACAATGAGCAACTCTTTTGAAACCTCTTTAATGTAAACAGCAAGAAGAGAAATCAGTTAATTTTTAAAAGTTATCCAAGAAATATGAAAGTTAAAATCACACTAAAATTCCTATACAATTGGCAATATTGTTTTTTAATTATTAATTATGAATGTTGTTGCTACTTACATACATTGGTAAAAAGTGAAATTAATTTCTTACCAATCGAATAATTTGACTATTATTAATAATAGCTGAACAACACTATAATGACCAATATATATTTTCTAAAATGATGTTTCAAAACAGCTGCAAGTAAAAATGGGCTTGAAGTACAACCAAATAATACGCGTGTAAGCCTAAAAACAATTGGTTGAAACTCATGAGTATATCCTTTGGGCAATTTATCAATCCAAAGGAAACGAACAGAGTCCCTATCTTCTTCAGCTAATTCAATTTGAAGGTAAACCTTTTCAATATCTGCTACAAAGGCAACTTCGTTCAATCTGAATTCTAAAAGTAATAACAGCAAATTCGCGTTTAAGTTAGGTCCGGAATCTAAAATTTCGTTTAAAGAGGGAGATTCAGGAACATGCGACGAGGCATCAAAGACAATTCTTAAACTTGTAGTTTCCTTATCCCTTCTAATGACTGGATGGTGCGGTAAATAGTAATGGATTCTTCCGTAATTACCTTGCCTGAAACTCACACAGTACACTTCGAGATCGCCAGTGTGTGTGTGGATTTTCCCTAACCGCTGCCGTACGTGCAGCAGATTGTATTCTTTTGGTTCCTAATGTTCTAATTTTTAATAATTACATGTCGTTGTTTTTGTTAGAATGTGATGTGTTATTTCTTAAACACCCGACATTAGCAACCGAAGTGGTGACCCGGACAACGAACACGCATTCTACCGAAGTGACCTTTTAGGACTTCATGTGCACGTTCCCAGAGCCGACTCAAGGGGGGTGCGAATGTAGGCGATCGCCTAAGGCCCCCGCGCTTATAGAGGCCCCGCTCGTGGACTATTTTATTACTATCTCATAAGACATGATAGAGAAGAGGCCCCGCTCTTGCGCTTCGCCTGGGGCCCCGCACGCCCCTCGGGCCTTCTCTGACGTTCCTTCTGTTTTAAGCAAGCACGTGGTATCTATCGCCTTCGACAGAGACAGTAGCGCAGCCAGAATTTTTTTTTAGGGGGGGTCCAGAACTCGGGAGATAAGACTCGGACTCGGGAGATCAGACCCCCCCTCCCCTTAAATGATCATGTTGCTGTTCACAGGGCCCCCGTAAATGACACCATATAAGTTTTTCTAGGGGAAGGGGGGGGGACTGGTCGTCTCAGACAGGCACTCAGCAGTCATCCCTTCCCCGGAAGAAATGTTTCACGAATTTTACCTTTACAGAAAACATTTGAAATTTTACCCTCAGGCCCCCAGAAAGCGCAGAATCAGTGGGAATACCTATATTCTCCCCCCCAGTGGCGGACTTTGCTCTTGAGAGGCCCGAGGCGCAACTCAATTTTGAGGCCTCCCTCCTCCAAAAAAAAAAAAAAAAAAAAAAAAAAAAAATCACTAACTCTAACTCCTTTACATTATTACTAATTATTTTAAAATGCTTTAATTCCTTTTATATGTGGTTTATGTCTACAAACCAGGGCCTGACTTTCACTATAACACTTTTGTGCCCAGGGCACTTTTCAGATTTTGTGTCCTTTAGCTGGCTCAATTTTTGTGCCCCTGTATATCGTGTTAAACTCAATTTTTTGGCTTATTTCTCCATGTGTGCCCAGGGCACGAGCACCAAGTGTCCGTCCGATAGTCAGGGCTTGCTACAAAAGGAATATTAAAATTTTAAAATAATTTTTATGTTTATAGATTTGTTCATCTTAAAAAACATTTTTTATCTCAATAATTTTTGTACTACGTTTCACTTTTCATGATTAACACTAAATAAACACCAGCATACGTCTAAGTATAACCCAGCAACTGCAGTTTTATATTGATTATTTTCACTGTTAATTAATTACGTCAAATTACTTTTTGTGGACCACTGGCAAATGTCTTGTTTCAGTCATGAAAATTTTAACTACATAACAGGTACTTTTGAAGGTCAGAACAAGGGAAACTTGATCAGAAACATGACTTTGACATCACAAAGTTCAGAAGAATTCTTTACTTGGATAAAATGAACCAAAAATTTAACATTCCTTCAAGAACATATATTTATAAATATTTAAATATATTCATAAATTTCCCGTTTGGAACTGCAAAACTAAGCAGTTTAAAAGTAAACTTTCTGTTTAGTCTAATTTTTGTCTTTATTCAAAAACTGTCAATAAGTTTAGGACTATTAATAATGAGTAATTAGGTATGAATAATATACACATTATTCTATATTTTAAATAGAATTAAAAAAAACTACAAGAGAAATTAAAAAAAAAACAATACTTTAAGTAGTTAAAGTACAAAAAATATTATTGACTTAAAAATAAATTCCACTTTATAATGGGTAAATGGGTATGCTCTAAGCTTCGGTCCTAGGCTTATTATTAATGTTTAGCATTTTCATCTGCGACTATAAAATACATGCCGTATTTATAATATAGTTATCATAAATATTTTCTAGTTGAAAACAAAAAATTAAATTAATCATCATTTGTTTTTTAAGTTTTTAATTAACTGTGTATGACATTCCAGTTCAAAATTTGTCTATCGATTTTAACCCACTATCATCCGATCGAGCTGAAACTTTGCACGCATGTGAAATTTCGGTGACTCTAAGTATTGCTTTCTTTAATTTTTCAATAATTTTTTTTAACTATCAAATATCTTCCCCCAATCCCCCCCCCCAAAAAAAGTGTTATCGCACATGTATGAGCTCATATCTTTTTAATTATTGGTCAGCAATTTTTTAGCATTGCATACTCGGAAAGTTTCGATTCCAAAAAAAAGATAAAATCGGTTATCCCTAGCTTAAATTTCTAATTTTTAGTGATTTTTCGAAAGAAGATAAATTATTGTTTCCAATTTCTTTTACATCGTGACAACCAACAACAATTATATATTCTAGGTATATTTGAAAATTTCACTGAATACAGAGTGTCCTTTCCTAAATCATTTAAATGAAGAACGGCTGAAAAATATAAAATATTTAATTTTTGACAAATTTTTCAATCTCAAGCTGTAGAATAAAGCGGTTCAATCTTTTCTCTTTTAAAATGAGAAATATTCTTATCAGACTGTACACTTTTTGATTTGGGGGTGGGGGGCGGCAATCTATAAAGCAGGTGTATTTGAATGTCCTACTGCAATACCAGCTACTGAGCCGCAATCTGATTCAGTGCGGCCCAACCAGTGGCTGAGCGCATAGCACTCTAAACTGGGAGACGGAAGGTGCCTGGTTCAAAACCAGGTCGCGTCCGCCAACCTAACCGTTAGGAATTTTCCGGGGTTTCTTCCAAAACTTAGCGTAAATAGGGGTTAGAATCCCTTAGAAAGACCCCCCAAGGGGAGCACCCACACCCATCGGCATAGATCCCACTTGTAGATAATTGGCCGTAATCCCCCAACCCAACCCAACTAATTGATTCCGGATAGGAAAAAGGCATAGGGACTCTCTGCACCTGTATTTTTTTGGATCAAATATAGTGAGCAAATTAAAACAATGCAAAAAAATCTAGGAATTTTTCTTGGGAATAATGGACAGTTGAGGGCCCTAAAATTCCAAGGAATGTTGCATGAAAATACCAGGAACTTTATTGAACAGCCCAGGAAAGATCCACTGAATTGCATATTGTTCAGTAAAGTTCTTGGTATTTACGTGCAACTTTCCTTGGAATTTAGGGCACCTCAGCTGCCTATTATTTTCAAGGAACACTACTGGAATTTTTTTTAATTTTTTTTTTTACAATTCTAGTCATTTTTAAGTGAACTGCCTGTTTTTTAAGGTCGTGAGACCACTATTCGGTTAAGTGACGGGTTGAACGAAACAGTAAAGTTTTCAAAGAGAAATGTATACTTTCTGTATAGTATTTGTAAGTCTAACTTATCCTAATTTCCAAGGAACGCTTCTGGATATTTTTACATTGAAATACGGAATTAAAGCATCAATTACTTATAAACTAAAAGTATTCGTATTATAGTTTAGATTATGGTCCAATGCTGTGAAGAGGAAAGGGAGTCCCCAAAGAAAAGATTGTTCAAAAACGCTTTCTACTCTAGAAGCAATCCTGAAACTATGAACAATGGGAACAGATATTTACATATAGTTTTTTTCTTTCTGAAAACCGAATTTGGAGGCCCCTTAGAAATATGAGGCCCGAGGCGCGCGCCTCATGCGCCTATTGGGAAATCCGCCACTGTCTCCCCTTTTGGCAAGCCAGCGTATAGCCAGGGGGATATAGGGATTCATATCCCCCCCCCCCGATACTTTGGCATAATTTTAACGTTAGCTGTTAGACTTTTGTCTTGCAGAAATTTCAATTGTTCGGTATAATGCAAATCAATCAAATAACGTTTGCCATTATAAAAATGTATTATTGTAATAAAATTGCTAGTTATAATGTTTTTATACATTCTTATAAGAAAAACGAAAGAACTAACGGAAAACTGTAAGCCTCTAATCGTTAACGACCGCTTTTCGAGATGGTGGAGTTTTTTGTTTCTTAACACTAAATAAAATACATTCAGGTGTTCTAATCCTAGTCCTATGTTCATATTTATTCTATTCATTAAAAAGTATCTCTCCTCTTTTAAAAACCTTTTTAATAAAACATAGCTCTAATAAATACACACAAACTCCGCATATCGTGTACTCTTATACAAAATATATCCAAAGAAAAATACTGAAAAGAAAAATTAATAAATCCCGTTCAAATTTTAACTAAATAGAAATTGTAAAATATTATTTATATACAATTATCATACAAACATGAAACATGCCAATTGAAGAAATTCATTATTGAAGAAATCAATTCACAAAATTATACATCAGCTCACATACATAGATTGTAGGTCTATTCAGGGACGTAGAAAGTAGGGGAGCTGGGGGAGCTGTGGCTGAAATATTTCCCTGAAATATTTTAAACGGGCTCAGTACACCCGTGAAAAATTCTCCCATGTTTATGGTACATTGTTTACCTCAAACCTGATTTCAAAAATATAGTCTACTTTTTCTAGGAAATTCACACAATATACCGCATAGAGTCAAAAGCCAAGAGAGCAGCTCTCCATATGTATTCGATACTTGGCTAAATATTTGTTTTTCGCATAGTTGGTAAAAAATAAGAAAAATTACCCAGCCTGGACACTCCGACTTGCCTAACTATACAGTCATATTTTGAAAGATTTATTACACCGACCATTTAAATTCATGTACTAAATAAAGCTCTTTTTTTGCGGGGGGGGGGGAGATATAAAGGAGATAAAGGTGATTTAAAACGGGGACTGTTTAAGAGAACTCTTCCCCAGTGGTCTTTAAAAAGGAAGATAATAAACAAGTAGTCTTATGTTTTTCAAGTAGTTTATTCTAGCTATCGCACTTTAAAATAGAATTAATAAAAGAATAACTGTAAATTTAAAAATTACTCTCCATGACAACAATTAAAGACATTATTTAAATAATGGTATCTCTTGTAAAAGTAATCTTTTATCACATTATCCACGCAATTTTAATTTTCCTATTAAAATTCTTTTAACTTTAATGTTTAAAAATTTTTTGCTCAAAAAAACTGAAATTAATTTTTAAAAAAACTTTTACTTTTTAATATATCTGCTGCAAGTACAAAACATGCGTTCACTATTTCAAGTTTTGTAAAAAAATAAATGCAATAGTTGATTCTTCAATTGACAGGAAAAAAAATTTCAATAGGCTAATTATGAACTTATTGATTCATCATGTATGATTTATTTAAAAAACAATGAAAGAAAAGGAAATTAAAAAAATGTGTGAATCTCGTCTTGTGAGTCGATTGTGTAAAGTCTCAAAATCCTTATTTGTTATATTACCTCGATCCTTCATTACCTAAGAAATTAATAAAATAAATAAACAGCTCTTCATATATTTTAGCATAATATGTGTTTAAAAAGTAATAATATTTGACACAAACTGGAATTCTAAAAAAGGTAATTTAATGTATTTGTTATCATTGACTACATTGTAGTTGCCAGTAATAATAAGCTTATGATATAGTTTTAAATAATCTTTATAAGTTGGATCATTACATCTTGTATACATGCAAGTACGATTGTCTATGTTTAGAAAATTCTTGGTTAATTATAAATAAAAACCACTTCAACCATCTGCTAGATTATACTTGAAAGATCTTTTTATATTAAGATTTTTACTGATAATAAATTATGAACCACGTCTGTGTGATTCCACCTCCTCTGTTGTGTAAAGTTATTTTGAAATTTAATCAAGTAAAGTTTACCTCTTTGTTAATTTGGAGCCCCATATCAAGAGGATGAGCTTGAGATTCAGCACCCTCAAAGGTTTCTTTCGGTGCAACAGATTTTTCACCGGGTCCGGGCAGGTCCATACTATCAGCAGTCTTTGATGCTGCACGATCACCATCATCGGCTTTAATTTTTCTTCTCGAAGAAAGATAAAAACGTTTCACTTTGGGTTTTCTTTCTTTTTAAACTGGACGAATTCATGATCGTAAGAAACAAAGAACAAGAACCCAAAACTTAAACTTCTGCTTACAAATTAAAGGCATCCAACTTAAGTGAATTCACTGAAGCATTCGAAATTCAGTTATACCACATCTAAGCTCCCAGCAGACCCTCTTTTTTATTGTTTGTTGTGTGTGTGTGCGGTGTATATTCACTATTTGAATACTGTGGCTTGTTTATCTCAAGAAAAGAAGAGTGGTGTGCTTGAAGACTACAATATAGGCAATATATTTTCCGCTTTCCTTCATGACAATTTTGTTATCAGCTAATTGTAGCATGAATAGATTCTTTCTGAGGATATTCCGTTCCTTTGAGCTACAAGGGTGCGAATTACTCCCCTTTACATTGTCCGATTCGTCCATCCTAGCCCCACAAATTCCCTACCAGAGACACGACTGGAGATTTATTGCCTAAGGAGTCTCTATGACGGTGCTTGCTGGAAGCCTTTGATGATTTTATCTTGCGTCCTCCTTTTCAAGCCAACTATGGATACAAAGTTTAAAAAGATTTTTTTTTAAGGAAAAGACACTTTTTAGAGAATAAATTTGGAAAAAAAAGAAGCAAAAGAGAAAAAATGGGCCCTTTTTACAGAAAAAAATGGGCCCCTTAAATTGGTGGCCCATGGGCCCCACTCGCCCTGTAGATAAACGGACCCTGCTCATAGCGGCCCCTTAGCTCATAGGGGGGGTCTGGACCCCCTGGACCCCCCCGTCGCTGCGCCACTGGGGGGGGGGGGAGTGCTCGCTAATTGCGAGGACTGACTATATATCATTCCAGCTTTGGAAGGATATCGAGTTCACGGAATGCTGGACACTCAACAGTGGGCAAGTGGACACTACACTGTATTTAGGGGTGCAAAAAAGAAGAAAAAAGAAAATTAATGATTTCACAAAAGCATGCTATTTAAAGATATGTAAAATTCCTTTTCAAAAGCAAAAAATGCTCACTTTTATGCACAGAAATAGATATTTCAAAAACTCAAACCTCACATACATTATTTTTCAAAATAAATCAATTTTTATGCTCTAAACTGGATTCATCTGGGAAGTACACATGCCCCCTCTGGATCCGCCAACTGGCCTTGGCTTAATATGTTAAATGCAGCTACTTTTCTTTTACACTCTGAGGCAGACTAGAGACGTCAATGCAAGTGCAAGCTGTTCTGATTCTGATTTCTCTCTGGAGTTCCCAGATTATCACACTGACAAGGGGGGGGGATAGCCCGCGTCCCCAAATATCCCAATAATATAGATTAAAAATTCATATATACTGAAATAATAATAATAATAATCAAAATAAAACAATTTCCTCTGTAACAGTTATTGTTGTATTGTTGTCCATCATTAGATCAACTGGGAGAGATTTTTTGGATGGTGAACACGATTTCACGATTTGATCAAAGTACAGTAAATTGAATGCCATTTTTTTACCCCGAATACCAGTGCCTTGTGTTTTATGTTTTAAAGAAGAAAGAAAATTACAAATTTTTTGTTGGTCCAGGAAAATTTTCTAGCACGCTAAACTTGAGCGCCTTGTAGAAATAAGCATCCCAGACAGTGGATTTAGAGGTGTGGACGCCCTGGGA
>JAWZYV010001254.1:0-17172 GCA_038373885.1 Cheiracanthium punctorium | reverse complement strand
AGACTATTTTGCGCCTACATGCATGAATTTTAGCCTATAATACTCAAGAATAGTGTAGCTTACTATCAGTGAAAAAAGTTTTGGAATCGGTTCAGTACTTACAGAGATACACATAGAGCATAATGTAATTCTTATGAGTATCCCTGTAAAAGAACTATTTGTGATTATATGCATAAAAGGTAGCCTATAACACTCAGGGTCCCACCAGTGTCTGAGAGGTTCTGCTCTCAAAACTGGAAGGCGGGAGATGCCAGGTTCAAACTCTGGTCGCGCCTGTCGACCTAGCCGCTCGCAGTTTTCCGTGTTTTTTTTCCAAAACCTCGCGAAAATACGGGATAGGATCCCTTAGAAAATTCCACACAGAGGAATTCCCCATATAGGCCTAGGACTTTCAATCATTGAAAAAAGTTTTAAAATCAGTTTAGTAGCTACAAAATTTCCATAGAGCGCAATGCATTAGCATTATTTTGAGTGTCTTTGTAAAAGAATTATTTATGCTATATGCTTGAAAGGTTGCCTGTATGTTAATCCAGGGCATAAGCTATCTTCATTACAAATTTTTCCAATCATTTTTGTGTGATTCAGTCAAAAACATCCAAACACATAAATGTACACATTTATATTATTGTTAGGATTTGGAAATTTACGAACTTTAAGAAACACATCTGGACTTTTCTTGGTACTTACGTATTATCCCAGAAGTCATTCCCGCCAAACTGTTTTTTCGTCAAATGAGTTGCCAATCGTATTCAAAACCATTAATAATTTCTTGTGCCCGGCATTTATCTCGGCAAAAAATCGCTCGTCTTGGCGGACCGTCGGGATAATACGTAAGTACACTTTTCTTTATTTATGCTTTTTAATTTGGCATAAAATTAACATAATTTCCATACTTATTTATGTTTTCCAAATGCATGTGATTTTGCAAATAGAATTTCTGCTTTGTTTCAAAAGCATAAAACATTTTGTGCGGGCGATAAAACGGTTTTTAATTAATAGTTATAAAAGTAATTAAAATTTCTGAGCCTCAGGTACACTTTACCGAAGTCATGCTCAAATTTTCAAAGCTCTGCTTTCAGTAGATTTGTCTGGAGAACATTCATTTTTATTATTAGAGATAGATAGATTTGGCATAAAACTGGCATAATTTCCGTATTATTTAATGTTTTTCAGATGCACATGCTTCTTCATTGAAGTAATAGCATTCTTGTTAGCTCAAAACATGAATCACTTGATATGGGCGAAACTCGCCAAGCATGGCAATGTAAAAACTGTTTTTAATTAATAATTAAAGAAGTAATTAAAAATCTAAAATTCTAAGTAGTCTATAACCTTCTCCAGGGTCCCATCTATATCTAAAACCAAAATTCATCATAATTTATCCTGTGGTATAGGCGTGAAAGCGTCATAAACAAACAAACAAACTCACTTTCGCCTTTATAATATTAGTTAGGATTGTTTAAGAAAAAACTAATTAAATTAATCATTGCAATCAAAGTTTAATAAGTTTAATAAATTTTAACCAAGTATTCGGTATTCGGCCGAATATTCGGTTAGAATGTTGACCGAATATTCGGTATTCGTTATTCGGCAAAATATGGTATTCGGTGCATCCCTATCCCTAACAAATGAGTTGTTCTAATGCAATTTGTTTTGTTTGAAAGCATTTGTTAGAATCCCTGTGGTTGTTTAATTCTTAGCTATATTGAATGATATCCACTATACATATTAGAGGGGTTGCAGTTATCATAAAACTTTTTCATTTTTTTTTTGTAATGAAGAGTTGCATCATTGTTACTTGCAGATTTTGAGCTGTGCTCATTGTAGCTACCAGACCACAAAGCAGCATTACTATGACAGGCACCAGAGGCTGCACTGCTCAAAGCGAAACTTCCTTCATCAGTGCGAACAGTGCTGCTACAAAACGCACCGGAAGGAGCACTTTGTGAGACATGTCAACAATGTCCATGGGGACACAAGACCTTTTCTGTGCCACCTCTGTGGCAAGGCCTTCAAGAGGGGTGATGCTTTGCTGCAGCACTACCAAACTCATTCAGAGATCACACCATCTGAGAACTCGAACTACAAGTGCAAGGTCTGCCAGAAATCATTCCGTTCTCACTCCCACCTCTTTGAGCATCAGGCTGTGCATTCAGAGTTCCGATCCTTCTTGTGCGAAATATGTGGCGCATCTTTCAAGACTCGTTCTGTTCACAGAAAGCATGTCCTGAGCATTCACAGGAATCCCCGTGCTTACTCATGTGACTCCTGCCCTAAGAAATTCAACACCCTATTTGCTCTGAAGCGCCACCAAAAGACGCACATGGTCAAGAGCAGCCTCCCACCATCTTCAGAGAATGACATGGTGAGCAAGGAGATAGAAGCTGCCCTCACAAACCTGAAGACGTGTTACTCGGAACCTCCAATGTTGCCAAGCACTATTCCACTGCAGTCAATCATTCCGATTGATCATCATCCCATCGATACTGTTGCTGCTGCTGTAGCCACTCCAGTGCCACTTCCTGAAGTGCCAGTGACAACAAGCTCAGACATGCTGCAGCAGTTAACGCCAGCTTTGTTACAAACCTCGGACGTGACTTCCGTGCTCTTTGTGCCAAGTAATCTTCCACCTCTCCAAGATGGGAAAGACTGGTTGTTTGAGAGCCCACCACAGTACCAAAACAGTACTCAAGGATCCTGTATTGTACGTACAGTGTCACTGCAATAATTGTGTTTTCAAATATAAACAGGTGTTGGTATTTGAATATCCATAGCTATAAAATTATATTGGGAAAATGTTCGAAATACTTCCTTTGTAAAACAAGTGTCAGGGTAGATTTAGGTAAATAGCAGAAATGAAAGTAAAGCGATATGTATAAAAATACTTAGGTATAATAAAAAAATAAAAGCTGTACAGCACTGACGCTGCAGCATATGTTAAGGTTAAGGTGAAAAGAAATGAAGTAATGTTTTTATTATCTACATGCTCATTTCAGCTTTTACTCATCTAAAATCCTATAAGCTTATATAGGGTCTATTTGTTAGACCTGAAACAGCTCTCTCTTTATTATTATATCTATTTGTGCTTTTTCATGAATTAGTCTTTACTTTCATTCCAGTTTTCTCGCTCAAAAGCTCACTACATTATTTTATTTTTTATAAATATTTTTAAAATACCCAAAATTAATACAATAAGACACATTGTTTCCCCATAATTATTTTTTTAAATGGTTTATAATATTGGTGGATGTTGCATTCTCAAACATTTGAACAGTGTGTTATAAATATCCCCTATACTGTTTTGCTACTTGGAACAAAATTGGGGCATGACATGCCATTTTTACACAATATTTCAGAATTTCTTTTTCATTGTTTTATGAATATTTTAAAAATTAATTTAAAATTCGACAGATTTTACTGAAGGAGATCCCTTTTTTAGAATTTTGCATTCCTTTGTTAATTTTGAAAGGAACTTTCAAATGTTGTCTTTTTTTTTTTTTTTTTTTTGGCATAGTTTTACTAATATTCATTCCTCTGTATTAATATTTTCTTGGTTACATTTTCAAAGCTTATATGTGTTTTTTTTTTTTAGCTAGTACAGTGCTTTAGGTTTTTAATGGTAATTATTTTATCATTTTGAATGTTGTGGTTAATTTGTTTAGTTAATAATTGTTGATATAAATTTGAAATATTTATTCAAATGTTATTTTGTTCATGAAGCGATAATCACTTAATGTGAAAACAAATGTTTCTGTGAATCTACAAAATTATGTATATTAATTTTCATTGCAAAATATCTTTCTCATCTGTTTATATGCATATACACATACAAAAATTTACTATGCAAATACTATAAATATTATATATGAATTTTTATTAGGCATTTATGATTTTAAGTCCAATCCTCTCTCTACCAATTACAAAATAATATAAAAATAATAAGCAAAATGTCTAATTTGTTTAGTTATAAAATTTAATATATGATTTGTTAAATGGTTGGTGTACCCCTTCCCTTCCTGTCTCATTACACAGAAAAAAAAGGAGAAAATTATGAAGTTAACCCACTAAAGCTTTGTAGCAGTCCAGCTTAGTAATTTCTCCACCATTACCTGATTTTTGTTGTTTCATTAAGCAACAGTAAAAATTATGAAAAGTATTTATTTAATCCTTTGAAGCACAACCATTTCCCAATGCGGGAAAAAGTGCAGCTGTTGCCATCGATTCGATCGACCACCATATTGCTGGTAGTTAAATCAAGCTAACTAGTTTTTCTTCAACAGTGTTTCAAAATTAGAACTTAGGGTACAAACTTCTAGGAGAGGTAGGTTACAACTAGACCGTTCAGAATCACATAGCAATGTGGGGTTGGAAACGTCCTCTTCATGTACCTGTTAATAATCACTTTAGAAGTGTTGAAGTAATAGTGAACTTGCTGACCACTTTTTTCAAAAACTAATACATCTTTCACAGATTGCACTTGATAAAAAATGTTCATTCCGATTTTATTTTTTCATTACATTGATGAAATTCTCAGAATAGATCCCAATTTTTATGAAACTTGGTTAATAAAATTAGATGTATACTTCGACATTTCTTCCAAAGTGATTATTAACAGGTACATGAAGATAACATTTCCACCCCCACATTGCTATATGATTTTGAACCATCTTGATACGTGCTACCCCTCCTAAAAAAATTTGTGATTTTGAAACACCCTGTATATCAGTGTATATTTCTATTGTATTATCCCTTTCTCAGCAAATGCCAGTACTGATAAAAGTAATTCTGACATCAATTTTATAAATAATTGACAATTTTTATAGGAAATTATGTGCTAAATAGAAAAAGATTCTCGTGTAACTGTTCTCCTTAAATATTTTTTTAAAATCACATTTATTCATGAATCAAAACAGTGAAAATGTTACAGTTTTGTATCTTCATCCTGAGGACACCACTTATTAAAGGGTTAAATTAGCATTTGGTTTATTAAAACTTCTATTATTAATGTAGTATTAATGATCGACTAATGTTATAATAAAATATATACATATTTTAAATACTGTCTGTACAAAAATATTTTTTTCTTGTTTACTGGCAAACTGAATAGTCTAGGTCTTTCTTACCCGTTTGAGTGCAACTTCTGTATACCAGAAAATAATCAGTACTACATTACGTATGCAGGGATGTTAATTCTGCGCCGAAACACAAATTCTTGCACCGAACTGCGCTTTTAGCTGATTTTTGCGCCGGTCTGTGCCGAATACGTCATTTTGACTCTTTCAGGGTGCGCCGAAACACAAATATTGCGCCGAACTGCGCTTTTAGCCGATTTTTGCGTTGTCTGTGCCGAATACGTCATTTTGACTCTTTGTTAAATTTTTGCCACGCTCATTTATCTTTTAAAGCGTGTATAGAAAGCTAGTTAGCAGTAAAGCAAGATTCAAACTGCATATGAAAGCTGCATTCCGAAGCCATTCTACCCGCCCCGGATCGGACCAGTCGGGCTTTGTTAGTCACCTCATTCAGGGCCGGCCAGATAGGCAAACAAGTAATCATCGCAACGGGCACCGTTTTTTGTTTATGAAGGGGCACGATTTCCAACTTAAAATCATAAAAGCAATTTTGAAAAAAGTAAAAGGGACGTCTTTTTCTACGTTTGCAGGGTGGAGTGGGTGTCATGTACCGCAGGGCCGCCCCTGATCTAAACTAGACCGGTCCGTAAAGAAAACAGTATATTACGGTGACGTCCCAGCCCCTAAAAAATCACGGTTTATGACCCGGCCCATAGCAAGAATGAAAATTGGAAGCATGACCGGTTTAGAAATCAGAATCTAGGCTGTCTGAATTAATAGAATATTTCATTTCAAAATAATCCGGAAATCCGCTGCCAGTGGTGTAGTCGCGGGGGGTAGAGATCTGTGCGGGCCCAGGCTTTTGCAGCACGATTCATTCAAGGCACGGGCTGACCTCAGCATTTTCTAGAATGGACCGGAACAAGCGTATACTCTTAAAGACGGTCCTCTGCGCTTGCAAAATCGAGCCTTTCCGGATATTTTTGATCTCCTAAAATTTGGACAAGACCAAACGATTGGCTTGTGATTCCCCCCCCCCCTTAAATCATGATTAATATACGAGCTGGACCGGGTCTGAATTTTTTATTTTGATTAAATGCCGGGCCGGGCTAGACATTTTCGGCTCGTGAAGATCATGAGCGGGGAGATGCCGTCTCACTACTTTTTCATTCGAGCTTATGTCAGCAAAAGTAAGCGTTCTTCACTTTTTATCATGGACGCATGATTTTTGAGTCTTCAGTTGCGAGTGTTCCTAAACCTTTTTTCTTAAAACTACACCACTGTTTTTCTTTTTGTGTGTGTGCAGGCTCTACGAGAGGGGGCAGACGGGGCGACGCCCCTGGGCCCGTGTTCAGCCAAAGTGCGTCCGCAAATTTTTCAGAATGTGTTACGAATTTCATTTATAGATCCGTAATTAAAATCTTTATTTTAAAATAGACTAAATTTTGAATACATAATTCTAGAATGATATAAACGGCAGAAATGTTAATTCTACCATTTAAATATTAGTATTTTTACAACCTTCAAACATGCATTAAAAGTACCATTGCATATAAGAAATACTTCCCTCCCACTCTCTTTCCATTTAGCATTTATATGAAAACCATTAATAAAAAGAGCACTTTCACACACACACACAAAAAAAAATTCTTTCCGTCCATGTAAATCCATGTATTGTTTTTACCAAGTTGCTGATAGCATAGCCTGTATACACCCTTTTTTTTTCCCCAGAGCTTTCCTAAAGTGCTTTCAAATAGTGTTTTGCTTTTAGCAAATGGTGTTTGCTTGCAAACTTTGCTTTTCTTGTATGCATTTATTGTGTTCCTAAATCTTCAATTTTATGCTCCAAAATCATGTTAATTCTGATCTCGAATCTTAGTTTTCCTCTCGGAAACTATTTTTTTGTGCTCCCGAGGGGCTCCCAAATGGAATTTTTCTGCTCCCGAGGTGCTCCCAAATGAAATTTTTTCTACTCCCGGGGTGCTCCCAAATCGAGTGTTGGAGTTAACATCCCTGCGTATGAATGTGTGCTTCTTTTCTAAAGACCTCCTTTATTCCTTCCCTCTCTGTCATCACCTCACCGGGAGCAAAGAAGCTTACTGTTAACTACTGAGCTAGGTAGTCTTTTAACATGTCCATCTATCAAATAAAAAGCCATGCTCATCTTTGAAAAAATGGAGACAGAGAAAAGAAAAGAAGTGAGAAAGTGGGCAAAATCTGCTGGTCAGTAGAAGAAATATATGAAAAATCACTCTGAATCTAAAAACTTAATGTCTTTTGTTCAAAATCATTATAATAGCAGGCTTTTCACTGGGCAAAAGTACATCTTATTTACTTTCTTGTTATGGACTTCAATAAGTTGTCTATCAGATAGTAAATTTAGAGAGTCGTTTTCCTACTTTTTTATTGTTGTTGTGTTGAAAGTTGAAGTCATTACTGATTAGCCCCTTTCACACTACATTGACTTTAGCATTAAAAATTAAAATTCAATAACTTTGATTAAATTGACATTACCAAACGATAATTTTCACAAACTAAGCAAGAATTATAATATGTACTAAAATAGGATAATGATGTGCACACTTATGTTGTGGTTTTTGGGTCACAAGAAATTCATGACACACATGTATGTACCTCAAGGTGTGCTATGGATTAATACTCTGTTCTCTGTGACATCTCTACATGTTCTCTGTGATTGGAGTGTTTCTTTAATTGCTTCTATGTCGTGTTTTTATAAGTGTAGATGTATAATTTGGAGTAAGCTTGTATGTATAATGATTGATCTTTATTTAAAAGCTCTGTTGCTAGATTAAAAGGTATGTATGATAAAATTAAAACATTCCGTCCTTATATATCTTTCTAGTGTTATTGTATTATGCTATGCTATATTTTATGCAATTTATATAAAGTAGTACCTGAATTTTCTGTTATTTTTTCATCTGCAAGTTCTTTGTGGAACTTGGTATTGAGTTATCAGTGCTAAATCAGATCATGCATAATGTATGCCAAAAATAAGTATCTATTCTTTATGGAATTTGTGTATTATATCTTGTTTTTGTAATACTTCAGAAAGTGATTCGCAATGCATATTGTAAAAATATGGATCGAGTCCAAGTTAAAAGGTTTGATGTAAAATGTGTATATATTATTTCTTAAATTTTCTTTTTAAGTCTTAATTTTTTGTAATCACAGTTATTCTCTTAACCCCCCCCCCCCTCTCCCTCAAAAAAAAAAAAAAAAAGAAAAAACTTTTAATCTTTTAAAATAAAAAAATTTGAAATGCTGTAACATCAAGAGAAAACAACAGTATATTTTTAGTCGATTTACAAAAATATAGGTTCTTAATGTTGCATTTTAAAAACATAGGTACTAGGGAAATCTTGGCATATACTGTATTGTCCCGAATTTAACGCTACCCTGAACCTTATCATCAAGATAATTAGAAAAATCCTATACTTCAGCCTCGAACTTAGAACAAGTCAGTTTTTTTTACAGGCAATGATCAGTCAAAAAAACACAGTGTTATATTCAGGTTGATGTGGTGTATGTACAAGTTAACAACTTCACTGCCCAAGCAGGGTTGTCAAATTTGCTGCTGTGTATCTCCCCATTTTCCCTGCCGGGCGGGTTTTTACCTTAAAAAAAACATGGGCTTTTGGGGTAAAATGATTTTTTTTAAAGATAAAACTTTGATTTACATCATTTTAAAAGAAATATCGGAATAATAATTTAATTTCTTTAAAAAATTTTAAGTTCTATTTCAATTCAAGATTATTTTTGTCACTAATGAAATTATAAATCCCAATTCCATTCTGTTGCTTTTATGAAAAATAAAAATCTTTGTTTTCTACCAGTCATAATACTGTTTAAAAGTTACTTTTAGTAATTTTTGATAGTTGAAATTTGTCATAAAATTTACTGTGACCAAACAAACAGTATTCAAATGGTAGTTGTTTAAAGAGTATATAATCGTAAAGAATAGAGAGCTATATAAATGCATCAGTTAATTTTTATACAAAGATGTTTATGCAAACATAATATCTAATATTTCCTCTTTAGAATATTTAGAAATAATTCAAATATATGATGATAATTCCTTGGCTTTAAAAATAAAAGCAGGTCTGGTTGGACTGTATTGCACTAACTGTTGAAATTAGATATCACTGGATTAATAAATCAATACCATAAAATAAGGAAGTATACACATTATGGAATGAAAGGAATTATAACGAATTACAACTTAACTCTGTGTTATTCATTAACTATTTAAATATTAAAAAGAAATGTGTAGGTAGGATTTTGACATTCATTTTTTATATTGCTTCAATGAAAATAAAACAATTTGAGAAATTCTATATGAAGTTATTGCGTTATATTGCTAACATTTTCTTTCATATTTAAATCGCTGGAATTTCTTTATTATTTTTTACAATAAATTTATAAATAACATTAATAATATGGTTTCTTAAATTACGAAATATGAAGATAAATCTTTGCCTAAAGCAATGAAAATTATGCTTATGCTTTGTTTTTCTATACCCACTGAAAAAAGTGTTATAGTAAAAGCAAAATTAGTCACTTCAGTTTAGTGAGTAACTAATTAGTTTTTGAAATATGTGTAGCTTGAAATATAAGAAATTATTGTTATTTGTTGCATCATGCTGTTTTTATGAAGAAAAATACTTTCCAAATGAAACCAATATAGGAAATTTGACTTATACTCAAAAACTTTTTTGGGATGTTGTGCATTTCTGTTTGTACAATTTTGTACATTAACTTTATTTTCCTTATATATCAGAACCCAATCAAGACAACTGTGGGCCCTGGGCAGAAGAGAAAAAATTAGGCCCCTTGAGTTTTAAATATCTTACCCCTTCCAAACACATATTTGTTTTAAGTAATCTGAAATAAATGAATATAGTTACATGATGTCAAAGAAACAGATAGTTAAAATTACAGCGAAATGCTATATCACAGTTGCCAATATGTACGGAATACAACCACTTTTTGTAAACAGCCATTTTTGTAAAATAACAAATAATTAAAAAAATTTGCTATTTTTTAACATTAAAAATACTCTTTACAAAATGTGGCTAGCTATTTTTCTACATATTGGTATGCTATATCAACTATAGAGCATTTCGAAGAATTAAAAATAAATTTAAATTAATTTATACTCAAATGTAAATTTGAATTATTTTCATTGTTCATACTTTATAATTGAAAAATAATTTAACTTTTGAATTTTTTTTATCCTTTGTAATTTTATTGTAAAATTATAAAATTGTAAGATGTAAGATTTTTGGACCCTAAAATCTGTGGGCCCTGGGCAGTTGCCCCATTATCCCTACTGGTAATATGGCACTGCCTTATATAGATATATTTTTATAAAAATTATTACTTATACCACCTTTTTTAGGAGGGGAGGGGTAAACAGTTACATGGATAATGTAATTTTTTTTTTATTTTAGGAAAGATAAATCTTTTTTTAAAGATCCAGTTTTGCTTTACTACATTTCTATTTGCACAATTTTCTACATTGGATATATATGTATATATAGCTTGATATATTTTAATGGTATCTCACTTAAGTTTCTGTTACTTATAATTTACTAAGCTAATAATTATTTATTCAAAAGAATATGCAGTGAAAGTTTTTAGAAGCAAATTTATTCATTCATTTATTTTTTGGGGGGCAGTGCCAAGTTCCCTTTGTGATTTAAACCTTAATTTTATCTTTGTCTATGGTTTGAAGTTTGCATTTTTATAGGTGCAAATTTTTGAGTTCAGGTACCAAAAATTTTAATTTTGTCAATTTTGCCCAATAAAACCCGTTTTTTTTTTTTTTTTTTTTCACCCTAAACACTGGGTTTTTAATAAAACCTGCCCGGGGTGGGCTTTTTACCCCCCCCCCCCCCAAAAAAAAAAAAAAAAAAAAAAACTGGGTACAACCCTGTGCCCAAGAAATCTTTAGTTTTTTTGTTTCAATCACCAGTCAAGTTTCTGCATTTTAAACCTAGATCCTGTTGCAATATTTTTCATGTTTAACAGAGTCATTTGAAACTAAGTCTCTCCTCGTGCACTTATAAAAGAAAAAAAAAACAATTTAATAACAATTGTTGTTAATGTTGGCTTCATTAATTTTAGTTAGTTTAATTATTTAGTTAAGCAATTCTTAGCTGCACAGTTTATTCACTTACAAAAATTACCTTAACAGTGCCAGCTGCCCAATAAAATCAGCTGTTAATTTAATCGAAGAGCAGGTTCAAGAATGAAATCAAATCAATACAAATATGTAGTAAAACTGCCACTTAATGAAATCTTTATCTCTCTTTCTGAAAAAACTTAATACCTCTGTGCTGCAACAAGCATGCCTCCTTATCATTTGTACTAACTTTTGTTTAGTTTAGAGATCCTATCACCAGAACTAGCGTTACCAGACATCCGGATAAAGCCGGACATAGTTAGGCTTTTTGATTGCATGTCCGACCAAACTTAACGGTATTCGGCTTTTGTTAGGCTTTTTACTGGTGACTTTGGCTGATTAGTAATAAAGTACTTGAACTGATTTGGCATTCGATGTTCTTTGTATTTCATTAGAATTTAACAAGATTCATGGTAATAACCAAAAAAGCTTGATTTTACATACAATTTTTTTGTCGTACCTATTAATACTGAGACAAAATCCTCAACAGTCTGGCCTTGTCTGTCTGGCCTTTTTACCCAAATGTCTGGCCAAACTGGCTGGTCTGTCTGGCTATTTGATTTGGCGACCTGGCAACCCTAACCAGAATGGTTCTTCTGCTGTATTGCTCACCTGCTAGTTTGTTGAATCCATTTCTGTGGGACAGCTGACTGGACAAAGCATTATTTTATCGCTTGAGGCAAAAAAAGAGGTTGAGCATGTATGCTGTTGTCAGTAATATGGATAAGCCCTAAGTAATAAAAATGCTAAACATCCCTATTCTATGATAAACAACATATCATTCAAAGGGATTAAGTTATAATCATAGCTCTTTATCTTTCAAGTGAATTTATTGAGTACATTTGTAAAAAAAAGTAGCGTCTCAGTAGTGGTTTTGAAAAGTCCATTTCAGCTCAATTAAAGGGAATAAAAACTGCTCCTAGTTTTAGAAAGTGTCAGATTTTTTTTCAGTTTCAGTAGGTTAAATCCTTTCGTTTCATTTAATGATTGATAAGTGCTATCCTTTAGATGACTCAGTGACCACCACATGACTCAGGAGAATATATATATATAATTTTTGTGATTTCTAGAAGAATTTCTAGTTAAGTCACTGACGAATAAAATGTCTGAGTGGAAGAACTTACGTTACAAAAGAAAGTATGAAGTGTGGCGAAGTATGATGATTTATTTCATCCAATGTTGCTAATGCTTGCAAAACTCTTCAAACTCTCAAAAAGGGTTCTGGGGGACCTGAAAATGATGTCATGTGAAGGTTAATCCCCTTCTTCAAATCTGACACTTGGGAAGTTTTAGTTTATGCTAGCATTGTTTTTACTGTTTTATTTATAAATTTATGTAATTAAAAATGATTTTATTATATCATAATCTAATTAGCTCAAATTAACTTTTAATTTTATTTAATTTGAGTTATTAATGTAAGAATACTGCCCCCCCCCAAAAAAAAAAAAATTTGGAAAATTCTGGGTGTGCCACTGAGCATATGTCCCCAGCCAGATGATTAGCCTGATGTGAGGCTTTATTGTTTAGTTCTACAAGCAAGCTTGATACTCATTTCATGAACCCACTCTGAGGATGAAAGTCTAGATCAATCTTTGCCAATTTGCCCAAGGATGGAAACCTGCATCTGTAGCATGGCAGTTAAGGTGTAAGTAAAGTAATTTTATATGTAGCATGTATTTATAGGTTTACATTACTAATTTTGAATGAATAGTTAACCGTTTATAATAAAGAAATTAATACTTAATCAAATTCCATTATTTGTCTTACAATTTTACAATTTCTCTTTGAGATTGGAGGGTGACAGCAGATCACATCCTCCTGTGGGCTTGTAAAATGTTCACCAGCTCCTTATTAAAATCAATTAAGATTAAAATGCATGTGATTTTATTAAGTAGCAGTTACTGTATACATTTACAAAATGAGAAGCAGAAAACTAGACAAGTTTCATGAGTTCAGTGTGCTTGAGAAACTAGTACACTTAGCTTTCATAAAGCATTTTAATGGACGTAACTACCACATTTTAATGTGTTAAGAAAACATTAGTTATGTATATCTGTTGGAGTAAAAAATAGTTTTACATTAAAGTTATTGGGTTTAACAACCTTTTTAAGGGCAATATATATCAATATCAATGTAGCAACTGAAGAAGCTACATGCTCGATATCAAATTTCAGTGAGTCGGTATTTCTTTAACTTAGATTGTATACAAATTTATGTGTGTGAAATCTGCTTTGAAAGTTGTTCAACACCTTTTTTTTATGTGTTTGTACATAATTCAGTTAATATTACTTTATCTCTAATTTAAAGTAAAATCTTAACAGTTTAAAGGCAACCATTTTTAAATTTTCTTTGTGCATTGTAATTTGTAGACATTGTTTTATATTTTTAAATGGATTTTATTTATTTATTTTTATTGTGTAAAGATTATTTTTCACTGTACTGTTATATATTCAAGAAGAAATAAGTTTACTGTGTATTTTTATAAAGGTGATTGTTTGTGTGTTATATATAACTGCAGGTGTGGCCAACTAACAGAAATGTATAAAGCAATAATTTTTGAATATTGGTTAAAGCTAGTTTGTTATAAACAAATATGTTTATTACAATTTGTTTTTAATTTGAATTCAAACTGTCAAGTGACAACTCAGATATTTTAGTAAGGAAAATAGTTTGGTCTATTTAATGTTAATAAAGCATTTACTAGCATGAATGTGAAGCAATTTTTTAATTCAACCCTTTCTAAGTACTTTTTTAGACTTTCTTTCAAATGTTTGGTTTTTAACATTTATTTATCTTTCATGATTTCTTTTCAATGCTGAAAATTAAATTTATAAGGTTTATGGCTTACGTATTTCGTGACTCCCTTCTATTTTCATTGTTTTGGTGAAAAACTTTTGTAGATATCTTATCATATTACTGGGTGTGAATTCTTATTCTATATCCTGAATTTACTAGGCATGCAATTCTTCCAAATCAGTTACTTCCTTTTCTGGTGTGAATCCTGATTTTCTTGACTGCAAATTTTCTAAATTTTCTCTTTTGTTATGATAAGTCTGGATCTAATTCTTCAGCATAAATTGATTATATGATTAATTTATTGCAATATTTAGACTTGGTGCAAGTAAATAGATGCATTCAGAACAACTTTCTTCTGCAACAGCTAAAAGTTAAAGAAAAAGGTGCTTCCCCCCCCTTTTTTTTGTCATCTCTGTTGCTCTATGCATATCCCTCAATGAGAAAAGATTAAAAAAAGTAAAAAATTCCTTTGACGTAAAAAATTCTTTTTTAGGCTCCATGTATAAGTATGAAACATAATTCACAGATAGTAATTTGCTGAAGGTATGTGCAATAACTGTTAGTGAGATGGTGAAAGTGTATTATATTGTAAATATGCGGAATATAAAATAGTATCACTATTGCTTTCCATGATTTCAGAGTAGCACTTGTATTTTGCTGTATTTTCATAAATCCCAAGGGTTTTGCCCTCTGCACAAGGTTTACTCACTAAGTGAAATTCAATATGGGATCATTTTCTGCTTGACCTTAATTCAAAGGTTGGAGAGAAACGTTTTTAAAAATACAGCACAGTAATGGATGTAGTCAGGATATAGCTGAATGAGAGAGGAGCAGGCCTCCTGAGCTCCCATGAAATTCGTAGTTTTGTTGACAAAATGATTATCAAACCTTTGTAAGAAACTGTGCCATTTTTACCTTCCACCTCTTTCTCTCTACTCTCAATTTTATTTCTTTTTTTTCCCCCCTTGCTTCATGTCTGAATACAGCACTTTATAATGCTTCAGTAGATGCATATAAATTCAGTACTTTTGAAACAACATCTTGTCCCATAATTCCCATTGTAGAAGTACCACTTACCATGTACAGATGTTTCTCAAGTTAAAAAATGCATTTTTTTTTTCATTCATATTATCATGTAAAATGTACTTGATCACTACAGATATATTAAGGATATTATTTTTTATAAATATTATGTGTATTTGCATGCAAATTTAAATTAGAACCTCCCTCTTTACCTGATTATTATTTTAACCAATTGAGGACACAAAAATTACCTATAATATCGTACAGGATGGATGTCCCTATTTTGTGCACATAAAGAAAAACAAATTTTCCTTGAACATTTAATAATCAGGATTATTTTACTGTTTTAATAACAAATTTATCTATCTCGTATTATTAAAAGAAAATTTATTTAATTCAAAGAGAAATTATTTAATCAGGTCTGAAAAGGTTAAGTAAATTGAAATTTTAGAAAACAAAACAACAGCTAAAAATATAGATGTCCCAAATTTAACTGATACAAACAACATGAACAAAAAATGCTTTATTAATCTGAAGTAAAATTTCATCACCTACACTTTACTTTATGAGTATTTGCATCAGATTAGTAAATAAAATAAATATTTCTTTTATACCATATCAGTATGAATTCAGTCATAGTAAAATTTCACTTGAACAAATTTTTCAGAATTAAATAAGAAATCGACCCTGAAACTTGTCTGGCTGTGTGTCTGATAAACATTTATTTAAATAATTAAACTTTATAATGTCTCAGATAAATTACTTTTAAAGTAATGCTCTGGTGTTTTTCCTGAAAACTACTACAAAATTTGCATAGTACAGCTTCCTAACACTATTTCTATATTCTCACACACTCTGTTATGTTGATTATTCGCCATTCGTGCCAATAGTTTTCTCTCAAAATTGCAATTTAACTGGGATAACAGTAAACTATTATGCCAGTTTCTAGTTTAGTTAACCCTAACTCTATTGCAATTGTCAACAGCTTTTTTTTCTTCTTCTTTTTTTAAAAAGCTGCTTAAGCATATTTATTCTAGAATAGATTTTGGTGCTATTTCAAGAAAATCTTTTAACTTGGAAAAATGATTTGAGTACTAGAAATCTATATTCAATAAAATTTAAAAATGCATTGCTTTGCCTTTTTTTTTTTTTTTTTTTTTTTTGTTAATGCATTTCAAACTGGGCTTGGTATGTGCTAATAAAATGCAGCACAATCCTCCGCCATCTCTATATTATGAACTGATATTCTTATGCCTCCAAAATAATATTAGCAATACTGCAATACAGTGCTTCTCAGCAGTAGCTGCATTCGGACCTTTTTTTTGTGTATGTACTGTTTAAGGCCACTTCTCAAACCTGACATTCCACTGTTATCACCTTGTTTAAGCCTTCAGCCATACATTTAACTGTATGACTGCAAACATTAGCTAACAATTAATAATTCTTTATTAATCACAAAAATTAATTTTGAATTGAAATCATATTCATCATAGACTTGTGTTATTTGGCCATTGTGTATAGTGCATATTTATGTGATTCGAGGCTCAAGGTTGTATGTGATTAATGAAGTGCAATAAGGTGTTGTTTGTGTCTTGTAAAGAATTGTTTGAAGGTTTTGATATATTAAGTAGTTGTGAACAGTGCCAAATTCAGTAAGTGGTGGTGATGGGGTGATTGTCCATTCTTCTCCCCATTAAGCACAAATTAATTTCCTGGCTACAGCAGAGCATTCAGTGATCCACATTGTCAGAAAAGCTATACTGAACACAGGGACAGAATCTTCACCACTGCATCTTTTCAAAGACTAAACAGGTTAAACCTGTGTTCAATAGTAGGTTAAACTTCCAATAAAAGCTAAGAGATTTTTAGGTTCATGAATCTGTATTATTAAATGAACTTTCTGCACAATGAAGATAATCTGAAAGCTCATGCTAACACGAGCATTTTGGCATGTAGCAAAGATGTGGGCCTTGGCTGTAGTCCAACCTTGTGGAACCTCAATGCTGGGCCTGAATAGAAGCATTCTAGGGCCTCAGCTGTAAATAACACTGATACGGAAGTTGTATCTTGACTACT
>JAWZYV010001253.1:0-7500 GCA_038373885.1 Cheiracanthium punctorium | reverse complement strand
TCTTCATGGGAACTATTTATCGAAAAAACATAAAAAAACATTCTCGTGGTTAACTCATCATTGTCATCGTCTCGCCTGGCGACAGTGGTAAACCTAACCCTATGTTAATCTGAATGATATTTTAACATTTTTGTTTTCTACCTATTCTAATATTTATGTTAAAGGCTTAGAAAAAACCAAGTTTTTTGAAAAGCTGTTTGGACGTAAAATTGTGGATCTGAATGCTTTGAAGTGTCCTAAAATTCAAACGCTCAATCATGTAGCACTGGCGACCTGCCCTGATCATCCATCTTATTATCACCACTGTGCTTATTAGCAAAAGCAGCGGCTTATGGGACCTATATAAAGGAAAATAGCACTTGCGCCAGTCATTATTCGTCGGGAGGATATCAAGCGTAGAACACCTCAAGCCTTTTAGGCAAGTCTAAAAGTAAAGCAGCTTTGTTACATAAATGTCCCAACAGTCTGATCAAATGTGTTTGTGAATGTAGCTCTTAATCTTTTAAAAGGAAACGTGCCCATATCCAAACGACAGAAAAATAAACATTTAAACCTATAAAAGGACTTTGCGACGCCTGGGCAAATAAGAAAATACCTTTGTTTAAGAAAAGACGTCCCTCGTGCAAAAGGAGGGACGGGTTTTTTATCCATTCTGATCCCTGCTGCTGTCAGTCTCTTATCATCCATCATCCATGGAGCACGCTAAGAAAATACACGCTCATACCTGTTGATCAGGTAACACAATTCGAAGAAGACCATTTGCAGCGAATTAGATATGCAGATTCAACGCTATCTTGAAAAGTAAAATGAAACGAAAATGAAAAAGCTAAAATTATTACAATTCAAGTACTACAGAATTTGTCGCAATTTCCAAACGTCAATGCTGTCACACTTAAAAAAGAAGTTTCTGAAAAGATTATGGACATGCAAGAGGGATGAAAAATCGGTCGTTGATTTCTGACATAGAAAATAAAATTATAGAAAACAGTTCCTGTGAAACATAAAAAGACGGCTCGTAAAATATTTAAACTTTTCAGAACAACAGACAAAAATGGATGGACTACCTAAGAGTGACAATTAAACAATAAAATATTGTCATTCCCGGCTCTATCATCGTCGAACTCATTAATTTCTCTATTAAGAAAACAGAAATGAAAAGACCTACTGCTTTTGATCAGTTTCAAGACGTACTGATACACTGTAACATTTTCCCCCAGAGTTTGTGAAAAACATAGTTATTCAACGGGTGCCACAGAAAATGTATGCAAGCACCAAAAGACAATTGCCTATCCTTATACTGCCAAAAAAAAAATATATTCCAAATGGTAACATTGTAATATTTATATCATGTAATTCTTCAAACGATGAATAAAACATCTGTTTTGCTTATCACCACACTGCTGAATTACCTTTCAAAAGTTAAAAAACCATGAATGATTATTTCTAGATTTAACTTTATCATTCTATACAGATGTCATCGAAAATAAAATAAAAATATACAAACATACTAAAAAAATCACAAACCACATTACTTTAATTCATACTCATTAAGTTACCCATCAATTTCACTCAATTACATTATTTAAATCCCATACGGAATAGTTTGGAAAATCATTTTGAAACTATTCTTTTGTCGTATACACACCGGTACAATATTTTTTCTACTTTATAGATAACTTTTCTTTTCTTACCATCTCTTGCCAATTTCTGATGGATTTTCTACTTCTATGCAGGTTCATGATCCATGTTTTCTTACTAGGCTCTTAATGGACTCAAAGTTTATCACCTGGGCATTTCTAAAATTAAGGGTAAACCCTCTTACCTTGCAGCACGTTCTACCGGTGGCAGTCTCAAAAAGCGTAGTTTTTGGTTCCTCCCTAAGAATCAATAAAGAATGACATTTTAGCAGAGAGAGAGAGAGAGAGAGAGTATCCTTTACCTGATATAAACGTTGTGATGACATCTCCCGTCGAGCTCGTCTGTAAAGTCACCACCGAAAATTCCTAAGGGTGGGTCGTTGGTGCCATCAGATGCATATATAATGGAATCAGTGTCGTGATAAAGTACCGCCTGGCCAAGTTTATCCATCTCTGAGTATAGTTTAATTCTTGCCCAGGCAGTAGTAAATGCAGCAATAAAAACATTTGTCGATGTATCTTGAGGCTGAAAATCTTTCTCTTTCTCCCAGTGAAGAGCAGCCACCTCGGGCGTTGACAAATATATGTCTTTAATCTAATAAATAAGTACGCAGATAAATTTCGATTATGTAACTATTAATAAAAAAACATTACACTTAATCATATTCAAATATTCATATAAATAAATCATATTCTCACCTTCTTAGTTTTGTCAGTAAGCATCTTATTAAACTCTGCGATGGAATTAACATATGTTATCTGGGACTTATTACAGTTCATACCCCATCTGAAAAATAAAATAAATTATAAAATATACATCGGGAGGGATGATTATACATGTGTGTATCCTTAATACAGAAAAATAAAATAAAATACATAATAACTCACCTTCCCCAGAAACTATTTAATGCTAATTTAGCCACTTGTCGTCGTCCTGGATTCTTAATTATGAAAGCTGCATCAAGTTTTACACCTTCTCGGTTTTCATATTCTTGTATATATGAAGTCTGTTCTTCTGATGACACACATCCAGGGGGCCACCCACTACTCTCTTGCTTTATTTTTAGAAAGAGGACAATGTATGATCGGAATAAGGTATCCGATGAATTTTTAAAGTGATAAACTTCAAAACTCTATAATTTTTATTGAATAGGGAGAAGCAAATTAAAAATATTTATCTAAATAGTTTGATTACTAAAATAAAAACACAAATTGCAAAAAAATAAAAATTTAAGAAATAAAGTCTTACTTCTGCTACTTTGTATCCTTTGGTAACTGCTAATTTTACCTCTTCGGTTACCCAAGTACCGATAATTGATCGCTCGTCGTCATTGTGGGAACACAGTGTTTGCTGCATATTTTCAGCACATTTCCTACATAGAGAGAAAAGCAGTTTTCCATTTGACCTCAGTGGTAAGACAGGAAGGTACAGGTCTGGTGGAGGCAAAACACGACACTTTATGATACCAAAATACGATTCGACATCAAGAAAATGTTCAGTAATTATCCGAGGATGCCCTACGGGGTATTTACAGTATTTGTTAACCTAGGGGGGGGGAAATAATTTCAATAATAATAATAGTTAGATATAAGTAAATAAGATATTACCAAAAAAAAAAGAATATATTTCTTACCCATGGGTACAGCGAAGTAAAATCTACGTATTTTGATGTACCTTCGTGGAAAAGCTTAACGGCGTTGGTTCTGCCACCATAAAATGCATCTCTTGGAACTAAACGATCTTCTAATTTATGAGATGAAAGAAATATTTGTAGCTGTTGATCTTCCTTCTTGTCTTTCTGAAACTGATGTCCTCATTTTTCAATCACATTATATCCACAATAACGCAGTTTTGCCGTATTTCTCAGAGTTTTTTCTTTTAGGATACCCATGGTTTCTCCATTCAGATTGTTCCTAGTGTCAGGATCGTAGCACGTATCGCATCCATGAAAAAAACATCCCTTAAAAGAAAGAATTAGTTTTTTTTATTAAATTTCATCAGAAAAAAGTACACGCATCTATATATATAGACAAATACATACATACATACATAAATTACATATAAACTTACGTGAAACTGGTAGATAGTATTCGTATTTTCGCAAAAACCATCTACTGAAACACATCATATTTTTTTCTCACCGGATCCATTTAAGGCGTGTTGAATGTGGATATTTTCTGTCATTGCGACGAAATCCAACCATCTTATACATTCCACACTGTAGCTGGTGTCGTTGTTATACCCACGAACAGGTACCATCGCAACGGTATTTGGCTGTATATGATTTGAACGATATATGGCCATACACGCCGATGCAATAGTGATATAGCTACATTAGTAAGAGAAAAAAAATAAATAAAATGTAAAGTATTCTTTTTAAAATATATTTAAATATGTAATTTTACTTACCAAAATGGGTCCACGTTTGCAATTTGTAAAAACTGAAGGTGAAACTCACTGCAACATCTACGTAATATGTCCACATCAGACCTTAAATAATAATATTAATTAATATTCTAGCAATCAAAGATTTACAAAAAAAGTAATGATTACAGGGAATAATACTTACCTACAGTATTCCAAAATCTCTTTTTGAAAATTGAACACATCGGATTTGTGTTCGTGCCATCGAAGAAAAGTTTGACGACCAGATTCTGACATCGTGTCAGGAGAGTAAAAACAAGGATTTGGAAGGGGGGCCCACATATGACTGATTCTCTTTCGTGTTGAACAGATGGGGAAAATACCCCTTTTTCAGCTCGGTGAATCGAAAACAGGCCAGCAATTTTGACAACGCCATGGGCAAAAAATTATACGAGTCAATAATTCTAATACTTAATTGCCTCAAGCGTATCACCATGATTTTTGACCCATTTGGCACAATATCGGGCGATTTTCCTTGACTGAGGAGCCAGCATAATATAAATTGGCCGTCAAAGCTGTAAGATGTATAGAAAAAAAAATTAATATAAATGCGTATATACAGGTATATTATACAGTACATTTTACAGAAAAATAATTTTTATGCAAATGAAATGTGAAAAAAAAAAGAATATTTCATATGAATATGTTATTTAAATAAATTTTTATCATACCCTTTCATATTATGAGCGATGGCTGTAAACCCTTTATGTTCTGGTGTGAATAGCCATGAGCAGAAATTTTCGCATGCGGTGTACCCTCTGAAAATCTCTTCTTTACCATCAGCATAATGAGCGATGGCGAAATTGACAATGTGTTCGCCAGAGGATTGGTCTGTTTCAAAATCGAAGTAAATGAGCTTTTCTGACTCCCCCTTTGCAGACTCTTTTTTTAAAAAACAGAAATGTTCGGTAGCAATAACATATTGCTTGCAAGAAGCACATCTTGTGGTTCCACAACGATGGTTTTCCATAGGACACTCGCGCCTCAAAACTACTCTCGAGCAATCCCTGCACTGATACATCTAAGGGAAAAAAAATACATTAATGCTTTATTCATTTCTTAAAGTTATATGCATTTAAGTTCAAACACGACGGTATACAGCTATATCAGCGAAGGGGGGGGGGAAGTTCTTACCTAATCGCACAATGAGAGCACCTGATTTCCAGATGTTGCTTTGTGTGCAACGAAACATTCTTGTGAACGACAGAGTCTGTCACAATCACTACATCTAACAGGATTATTTGCCGTACACGAAATTTGATTGCATACAGGGCATGAGTTTGGGCAGTTATGATATTCAATGTGATCATAAGCTTTATCACACGACTCGCAATAATAATTGGACGCATAAAAACCTTTCAATGATTCTATGTCATTAAAGTGTCCCTTGTGTAGATAGAGGTTTATTCGTTGTGATCTAGTTTTTCCTTTATATGCAACCTAAAATAAAATAAAATACTAATGAAAAACGTGATTTCAAAGTATAAGTATTATATTAAAAAAATAAAGCATCAAATGTTATCTCACAAAGGTTTAAAAGTAGATAGTACATACAAGCTGTTTTACACCCATACACACTCATGCGAGAGAGAAATAAAATTTATACTAATGTCAGATTTAACAAATAATAAAATAAATATTCATAATTACTCACCTTATTCAAATTATCCGCTGAAATAACGACAATTTGTATGTCCAGGTACTCTTCAAATTTGGCAACTTCTGAGAAACTGCATGACCCTAGAGGTACACCAGGTCTACGGTGTAAATCTCGGGGTTGGTTCGTAAGGGCGGGGCGATTTTTTTTCCGCAGGCTTTCGATAGCTCTTTTATCTTGTTGGAGATGTGCAATCGCATATACAATGGCTTTAGAACAACAAAGCCCCTCATCGTCCGATGGTATGGCTAAAATTGATCTTTTTTTCAAGCGGTCAATATCTATATTTAAATTTTTTTGATTTCGCCCCGCTCCAACGTCACGTCGAATTGTAATTACGTCCGCAGTGAAAAATGTGTCCAACTTAATCTCTTCTTTCGACTGTAGCACTTTCATTACAGTAGGAAGAATCTTTTCTACTGTTAGTAATGAAACCTGTATCAAGGTTGTAGAAATCGGTTTGTCCAAACCTGGAGCTATAGAACAAACACGAATTAAATCTGTGGGCCTTAAACCCTCTGTACAACGGTCAAGTAACTTTTCTAGCAGAACTTTCAGGCATTCAACAGTGACCTCTATGGCAGAATTTACAACACTTGCCAAACGATCTGAGTCTATGCGGGCTCTATAGACGATTTCTTCTCCTTTATATTTCTTATTAGAGCGCCTATAACGCTCCTCTAGAATAATGGCATTTTCCACCTAACAAATAAATTAATTAAATTACAAAATTAAACAAAAATGAGTTTGAAAAAAATGTTTTTAATTAAAGAAAAAAAGGAGGGGGAAGGAGGAAACTACTGACATCATCTCTATTAACACGTGTTCCATCATCCACAAAAGGTGGTCCCTGCATGGAAGGGCCTGGGCGATCCTATTTAATTAAGAAAATAATTTAAGAAAACAAGTCTTTCACTACATATTGAATAATAATAATTACAATATACCGTACAACAAGTTTATTTATACCTCGAATCCAGAACAGGTTTGATAGTAGAAGCGCAATCCTTTAAAAAATTGTGTTGCTTCATCAAAAACCTGTGACAATTCTCCATAACTCTAAAATGAAATAAACAAATTAATAACAATAAATTAAGGGGAAATTCACATTAAAATTCGTGCGAACATAAATTAATATAAAAGTGTACCTCTTCAACTTCTAAAAGGATTTGCGTCTGGGTAGTGACCTATAATTATAATATATAAAATGCATAAGCATGAGTTGAAAGATATGTCAAATTTAAAAAATAAATTAAATAAATAAAACGAAATACTCACAAAAAAATCATCATCATCAAAGTTATTCTCATCCAAAGAGCGTTTCCTCGTAAAATCCATTGAGAAATAATTCAGACAACAAACCAAAAAAAGGAAAATATCAAAATACACGCGTCCTATCAACAGCAACACACACCGGGTGCACAATTCACCTGTGCCACTGCGAGTAACCTGGTAGGATGACTAGGATATAACATAATTTAAAGTGTGTTTTTAACCCAAAATTCTTCAACCATCCACAACCAATACCACTCACAACCAAAAACACTCTACTACAAACCCCCCTAAACACTCTATCTCAACCTTCCTCTAAAACACCCATAAACCCCACCTAAAACCCCCTAATCTTCCAATAAATAAAAACACACCCCACCTCCAAAACAAAAAAAAAAAAAATAAAAAAAAAAAAAAAAAAAAAAAAAAAAAAAAAAAAAAAACAAACAAAAAAAAAAAAAAAAAAAAAAAAAAAAAAAAAAAAAAAAAAAAAAAAAAAAAAAAAAAAA
>JAWZYV010001252.1:0-16763 GCA_038373885.1 Cheiracanthium punctorium | reverse complement strand
ATTAAATATAGCCTATAAATATAACTGTTAGAGTAAAATTGTAAATAGGAATAATAACAAGGAGCAGTGTATTTGACAATTTGAAAAAAGGAGTATACTAACTAAACAACTATACTAAATATATACAGACAGTAAAACCTGAATCTCAGGAGACCGAAAATCAAATATTAATTCTGAAAAATTCGTTAAAGGGAAATTTTATTATAAAAAAATTGGTATTAATGATTTTTTTGAATAGAAATATTTTGTTCATCAATCTGAAATATTCATAAAAGTTTAAATTTACCGTAAAAATGTGTTTTAAAACCTATTACTTATAACTACTAGTTTTGTAACTATTTGCATGTAATTTTTATTTTAGTGATCATCAAATCAATCATAATATGCATATAACCCCCCCCCTCCCCTTCAATAAGAAACCATAATAAACTATCACTTTAAAAAATAATAAACATAAAGTAAGATATGGGATATAATAGTAAACTTAAAATAAGCTATGATGTATATTAATCAATGTAACACATTAAAACTATTGCCAAAGCTGTCACTTGTAGAAAACAATTTAAGGACTACCATAAAACATCCTTCAAAAATGCGGTATGACTGATAAAGTAGTTTATGCCAAATAATCAAACGCTTAATAATAATAATAAAAACACTACAAAAATACTCATAATGAAGTCAAATTAAAATCTTTGTATTAAAAAAAAAGGAACAATAATATAGAAATCTAATTGGTATTAATCATAAATGTTGTTAAGAACAGTTATTCCATTCTAAGTTGAAAATACCCAGTTTTTGGGTATTTACCCAGGCCTTGGGTAAATACCCAAAAAATATTTACCTACCCAGTGGGTATTTACCCACCCCACATCACTGTGTATGATTAACGAATTTGCCAAACGTTCTCCTCAATCTAGGAAGCTTCCCTCGAAGTTACGGATGGACACGGGACGGAAAATTGGCGTCTCGCAAAATAGCTGAAAAGCTTTGTCTCGTCTCACTATACCGTCAAAATCCCGATGTCGTAATGTTAAAAATGTTTGCCTCGTCTCGCAAAAAAGCTGTAAATCTCTGTCTGGTCTCGCGTCCATTAGAGATGAGTTCGGGCTCATTTTTTGAAGCCCGAGCCCGAGCAATATTATTAAAGTTGGAGCCCGAGCCCGAAATTTCAGCTAAAGATAAATAAAATTAATTACTTAATTAATAGGATAGAATACATTTTGCCGTTTGTGCAAATTAAAGACAGCAAACTCTCAATGCACTTTCTAATTCTTTATATCCATGCTTATCAAATAATGTCCGATCTCATGACTAACTAAGCAATATAAGCCGCCGTTCCGAAATATCCAGAGCTTCACAGACCTTCTATAGGCGCCCGTGCCGCTATTTTTTTTTAATAAGTACGTCTATTTATCCCATGAATCACTTTTTAAAATCTGTTTCAAGGAGTATGTTTAACAAAGGAGAAATTTTTCACGAGCCCGAGCCCGAACGCAATCGTGAATTACAGAGCCCGTCTCATCTCTAGCGTCCATCCCTACTCGAAGTGCAGCAAACCAATGAAATAACTCTCTCCACTTGTAACTTTTCCAGGCGAAGCGCTAGGGCAGTGAAATCACCTTATTTCGGCGCTTTCACTGCTAATCACAAAAAAAATACGGTTTAATGGTCCCAACACTGAAAAAGTGCAGCCCCTGCCGTTGGTCCATTTAACTACCAACAACATTGCGGTCGATCAAACCGCCCGTCTGGCACCGCAGAGCTCAAGAAGTTTTCGTACACAGCTGGCTGCGCTGCCGCACAGAAACACCTTATTTCAGCGATTTCACTGTTACTCGCAAAAAAAGGAAAAAAAAAAACGTTAAATTGTCCCAATGATGAAAAAATACAGCGACTGTCATCAATTACCTTCATCAATATTTACCATATTTTTATCAATTTTTTGCACCCCCAAATCCGCGAAAAGCGACCCTGTGTTAAACGGAGCGATGGCGACGGCTGCACTTTTTCAGCGTTGGGCAGTCTATTTGGTACGTCTTTTATGTTGATGTGAAAATGCTTGCGTTCAAAGGGTTAAACAAAACATAACAAAAAAAAAAGAATTAAAAAACAGCGGGAAGTACTTTTAGGTTAGTGTGAAGCTAAACAAAGTATGACAAACAGCTATAATTGTACTTACCGTATATATCGGCGTATAACACGCACTTTCAACTTAAAAAAATAACTACATTTTGTCGCATGAGTGTTATACACCGAACATAAAATGCGGAATATAAAGTAAATTGGTTGACATATCCCAAAATTTACTGATGCGTGTTATACGTCGGGATATACGGTACTGCCTTTAGTAAACGTTTCTGGTACATGCTAAATAAATGTACATATTACAGAGATAAATGCCAGACATTTTTTTTCTGGCCATGTGGTTGAAAGTAGCTGTGAAGTCCGTAAATGCTTTAATATATCTTAAACACAGAGTTAAAATACAGATGCTAATAAATGCGTATTCTAATGACACTAATTTTTAATTATATTATTTTAAATTTAATTTATTATGAAAACAGTAAGTGAATTATATCGCACATTTGGTAGGAAAAAAAAATGAAACTGATTTGTAGATTTTTTTAAAACTTAATTTACTGTTAAATTTGGTTTAGTTACAGCATTAACTGTCAGCTACTTTTTTATTTGCGTGTGAACGTGTCTGTTACTTTTTAAACTTGAGTTTAGCAAAAGTGGAAGTGATGACTAACAGATTATGAAGCTGAAGGATTCAAAAATACTTCATAATTGAGGATTTGAGTCGGATTTCCAATTTCATTTCTATCTGCTACACGAGAATTTTACTTGAATAGAATTTACAGGGATATTTCAAGATTTAAATATATATACATATTCTAAAGTCTAACCATGACCAATCCCCCCCCCCCCAAAAAAAAAAAGCGAGAGAATTACTGATAATAACTTTTGAAAAAAATTATAAAGAATTTATTTAAAAAAATAAACAAAGAATTACTATTGAATTCTTAAAATATTTTATGGGTTTTAACATATTCCAAAAACGATGACGCTTTAATGTTCCTAATGTTAAGGTTCATATTCGGAGACACAAAAATAATAATATAACTTTACCTTCGTCTTTCTGCAACTAAAAGCAACAAGTAAGTATCTTTCGCTCTCGACAAAAAGTTTCTGCGAGTCAGTCAGCGAAACGACTTTTTCGAACTTGAATCGAAACCATGAATCTAAACCATGAAGCACTAAGGAGAGTCATCGGGAATGGGCGATCAGGCGGGAAAACGGACCAGGATCCATTTTCACCGGCAGGAGGCGCAGCGCACCGCTTCAATAGGGATTTAGCGTTGTTTTGATTGTGAACGAGCTATATTTTTTTAATAAAATAAATTATTTTGATAGAATATGGGTCGAGCGAGTCACTGCTTTGCACCTGGATGTGACAGTGGATATCCAGAAGCCAGAAAAAGAAATGTATCGCTCGGGAAGAAAAATTCCAACGTTATTTAAAGCTCCAAACAGCATCAATACAGCATCACCATAATATTTCTTTAAAATGACCCCTTATAAATGTATAACATAAAAAGTAACACTATGTAAATAGAAAACCTTTTGTACATGTTAGTAGTAGTATAATGCTAATATGAACACTTTAAAATACGGCCCAATAATCAAATTGAAACAGCAGTATAATACTTTGAAATTGTCCATTTTTAAAAAAATAATAACAGTTTTATGAATAATATTTTTCTGTTTATTAATTTAATTAGGATATGGGAGGGGATTTTATAATATATAAGAGATACACAAATGAATAGACATTTTTGGCATAAGTCTTCAAAACTTATACAAAAACAAATATTTTCAATTCAAAGTCTGTTTTTTTTTAAATACAAAATTTTTCAAAATTAAAGAAATATTAGATTTTTTCTGATATGTGAAAGCTTGTAAAACTGATGCAAAAGAGTCAATCACTGAATATGCGTGTATTTATTGAATTAATATTTTTTTTCGAGCTTTTTTATGAAATTTTTTGTAGTACTGAAAAATGATACGGATACTGAAAAGACATTGATTTTTACGTAATTTTTTGTGATACTCAGGTCCTTATTATCGCACGGGCAAATCGGGACTTTGCCCAGGGCCCCCCAATTTCAAATCTTGTTCTGAAACATCCTTCTTTATATCAAAATTTTATGAAAAATAAAACAAATTTCATAGATGCCCCCCCCAAATTCATCAATTCCTGGAGCCCTTGTTGGTTATAATCAGGCTCTGGTGGTGCTGAAGAACGGCGTTAAATGTTTTTCTCTTTCCATATTTGTTTTTGTTTTTTGGTTTAACTAACCAACTTTAAGACTAAAGACAAAAAAAAAAAAAAAAAAAAAAAAAATAATAATAATAAATAAAATATAATGTGGAAGAGCGGGTATATAAGAGGAATTTATAGCCTGAAAGAAGGCAGGGAATATTTTTTAATTTTTAGCGAATTGCTACCAAAAATATTTATCAAAAACTGATCTACTATATCGTTCGCATGCAGTTTTAAAGAAAATTTATTTAAATTATTAATTAATTTATTAAATTATCAAACTGATGTTACATCGTTGTAACTAAGTAATATAGAAACAAAATTATTATATATGCATATTAATTATCATATTTATTTATTCAAATGTTTGTATACTTCATGAAATTTCAGCATAAATGAATAAATCCCAATTAGAGAAGCATTAAATCGGAAAGCGCGCGCGCGCGATGTTGTTTTTCACTACCGTCAATAGATGGCGCAATCAATGGTAGCTGCAGTTTCGTCGGCAATTCTCATACTGCGTAGTTGGTCCAAGTTGGATAAAAAGTCGATGTTTCTCCTCCCGAGCTTCATGAGCATTTTCGCCGATCCCTACCGCCCGGGCGAATACCGCGTCTGCGCATGCTCAGCGAGATCGAGAGACCGGAAACCGCACAGAGCTTTAAGGACGGTGCTGGCGCCATCTGTTCGGTGAAAATGTAGTTAGTTTATTACAGTGATAATCTATTATCTATTCTAATGAATATTTTACAACGCTCATTTTAATGTAACATAATTTTAGTTAATGAAAATTAATTTATTTTATAATAATCAAATAAAAGTGACTGAAGATGACACATATTGAAATGTAAATTTTATTACCAGATCTTCAATTTTGCTTTAGCTGATGAAAAATAAAAGCATAAAAATGTTAAATTATAAATTTAATTTACATATGAAACGTAAATTAAGGCTTTTTAATGTAAATTTCTGAATTTTTTATTAAAGGTATTTTTTATTAAAAAAAGCAATACTTCACATTAGTATTATTAAACAGATTTAAAGTTTTTGCTTCTTAGTTTTAAGAAATTTGAAAATGTTTATTTCAAAGACCATGTATTTTTATTGTTTTCTTATTGTCAATCGTTACTTTTATTTTAAGGGCATTAACTTTTATTTTAAGGGCATTTTAAAAGCTGAATTTTAAAACAGAAAAATGAACACAAAAGTAGAGCATTCAAAACAATCTGCATAACAATCTTAGAGTAAACTTCCGGTCTCTCGATCTCGCTGAACATGCGCAGACGCGGTATTCGCCCGTGCGGTTGGGATTGGCGAAAATGCGCTTCATGATCTAAACCAAAACTTCAGATAGTAAAGTCAGCTCTGAGCTGAGTTGTGTTTTGTCTGCAGCTCGCTCAAGGAAACCAACGGGGAGATGCAGTAACACGTTAGAGATCGCAAACCAGCTCCCTCCAATCATGATACAATTGCAGTTTAGCTTCTTTGGTGTGTTTTTATGACACCGATAGCAAGAATTATCGAATTCATACTATAGTTTATAGTCAGCTTTGTCTTTTTCCATAAATAGTAAATCAGTCTTCGACTCTTCCTTACAAATAAGAAATATTTTGTGTGTATTACCATCTGACAAAAATAATATAAAACTGATAGTGAATTTTGGTGCTGCCATCTTTCGATGCATTTTATAACTATTACGGTTATCCAGCATTTAATTATAAAACGAAGTAATTTATTTAATATTAACAGATAAGTTTTTTTTTTTTTTTAATTCATCAAGTAAAAGCCAGTTATTTTTCATTTAAAGTCTTGTTTTAACAATGTCACTGCTCTGCTGCTTATTGAAAGATTAAAAAAAAAAAATATTATAATAGAAAATAGCGCACAAAGTGTATATATGCCTTTAAAGGTACTGAAAAATCTCCATTAATTCGTTTGTGTAGTGCTGACAAAGCTACGCATGGGCTATCTGCCAAAGATGTGGGTTGCCTTGGTTGGAGGACTTTTTAAGGGGTTCTAACTCGTATTCATGTTACATCTGAAGAAAACCTACCTATAGAAACTCCAGACCATTGGATCGAAGACCGCCGAATAAGCTCGGCCAGAACTCCGGATTTTCGCACTTCAATCGTCTACCATACCATTTTGAGTGTCTTAAATCTCCATTAAACATTGTCATCCATTTTTTTTTTTTTTTTTTTTTTTTTTTTTAAGCATGAGCCAGAGCCTGACAAGCTTTGTTTGTTTGTCGGATTACGGCCGATTAGCTACGCGTGGGCTCTAGGCCGAAGGGTGGGGTGCCCTCCGTGGGGGTCTTTCTAAGGGGTCCTAACCCGTATTTACGCTAAGTTTCGGAGAAAACCACGGAAAACTCCGAACGGTTAGTCGACGGACGCGCGATGGGACCCGAACCCGGGACCTTCACACTTCGCCCGATGGTGAGGCGACAAGCACAAGGACACAAGTGACAATTGCCTTGGACCCGCAGAATCAAGAAAGTATGATACTGTCAGTTGTAGAAATGTGTGAGAACTGTTTGTGTTTTATGCATAATTAACCTTACAGCTGCGAAAAAAAAAACGCCAACTTGCACTTTTTTTGGCCATTGTTCGTAGTACAGCAAAGTTACAGATACCAATCGTTTACGATTGACGTACACTTTAATTTACTATACATAAAAATTGCATAGGGGCCATCTGTATATTAAAATTCGCACCAACTTTTTTTTCACAATAGCAACCCCTAGATTTCACTTCATATTTCAAAAATTTAGCTCATTTTAACCCCGGATACCCATTTTCAATAAATTTGAACTGAAAATGGGTGAGTTATGAAGTTTCAAAATCCCCTTCCCCATATGTTAAAATATTTTTTTTCATACTTTAATTCATATCTCATATAATATTGATAATAAGAAGCTGATTTTTATTCGTACTATTAGAACTAAACGAGCCAAACATAATTTACTATTATTATAATTTTTAATGAAATATTAATATGAATTACGAATTATTAAATTAATGTTCAAAAAAAAATATGAATAGCGACCTAGCCAAATTTCGATGTAAATAGATGCAGAAACTAATATTACATGGCTGTGCAAAGTTTCAAATTTTTACGTTCAGTAGTTTAATTTATATTAAATAAAATATGTTATTTTCACGAGTTAAGGGACCCTATATAAATTTATTACGTGACAATTTTTTGAAAATTGCTTAAAGTAAACGTAAATTAGATTTCTTTTGTGCAAAAATAGTAAAAGATAGCGGTATTAAAAAATATCAAATTTTGAAGCAAATTAATTAGAGGTTTTGTACAGATTGATGGAGATTCTATAAAGCGTCCATTGTTGCGTCCGCTGCCATCTGGCAGCTTATTCATGGCGAGCTACAATTTTACAATCTGTGTTGGACATTTCGATGTCCAACTACCAAAGAAAACACTTTTTGTCATGTATGGAAAAAAAATATGCATGGCAAAGAATCAATTGAGAGAGCAACAGCTCTGCATGATGCTTGTAGAAAACAGACCTAATCCAAATTTCTACCGTTCGCCTGGAATGTGATGACGGTGGGGGCTAGAATTTGTACCTTAATGAGGAATTCGCAGTGTTACAAAACTTATTAAATTCTTTGTACAGCAGCAACTCTGTAAATCCAAATCAATTAGTTAAATAACATGAAAACCACACCAAATTCAGGAAAAATACTGATGGAATTGGACTCGAACTTTTGCACTAAAATGCCAAACTTCAAGCAATCAGCACGAAAAATAAATGGTACAGAAGTTTTGTTTTTTTCATTTCCTGTAAAAAAAAAAAAAAAAAAAAAAAAAACTCGGATGTTGCTTAAAGAGTTTTGCAATTGGACAACTCATATGGATGGTGTCATGGAAACACCATGTTCCTTATAGTTCAGATTCAATTAAAAGGAACCATTGAAAATAAACCCAGGCTGCCATTACTTAGAGAAAAGGGTCTGGATTTGGGCTAATATACGTTTCTCCGTAAAAAGTTAGCACTGGGCCGTAAGGACCACTTGTTAAAATAAAGGCCTGAATGCGTATTTTATTATCTGACAAAATTAAAAAAAAAACATTCTAACTGATACATTTTAGTATGCGACAATTTGAAAATTCGTAAACGGTGCATAACCTTAAATCTTAATCCATGGCTTCTCAGTAAATCGGAAATCAGAGAATTTGCGTAATTCATTCATGGCGTGATTTTTTAAAACAGAATCTATTCATCTGAATGGATTACTAATGCATGTATAAACTCGTGACATCAAAGTGACGTAGATCTCACTTACAATTTAAAAAAAAAACTCAGTACCACGTATGAAATTATATTTTTCTTTTTTCAAATGTGAATTTCACATGCGTTACCAAGACGACGGAACCCAGAATGTAATGGGTAAATAACGAAACTTTTACTCAGCTATTTAAAAGTGCTATTTCACTCCGAAATTCATAGAAAATCTCCAAATATATATTTTTATTTCGTTAAAAATTTGAAAGAAGGCTGACTGTGTATTTTATAATCTGAAGGGTGAATATGCATTTTATAAAACACAAATTTTTATTTTATAAAACATTTTGACGGATAGTTTTTAAGATGCGACAAATACAAATTAATAATTAAAAAACAATATTGCAAATTGTATAGGAATTTTAGTGTGATTTTATCTTTCATATTTCTTGTATAAATTTTAAAAATTAACTGATTTCTCTTCTTTCTGTTTACATTAAGGAGGTTTCAAAAGAGTTGCTCGTTTTAATGAAGTTTCTGTTATTTTTATAATGCAGCTGACGCTCAAATCGATTTTCTTTTCTTTCTTTTTTTTAACACATTTTTTAAAATTTAAATATTACAAACGATTTTATATAATAAACACTTATATTTTTTTTGTAAATATTTCTTTTTAAATTTAAATTTTGTGGGAGGGGGCAAGGGGGGATACCACCCACCTGCCCCGTCTCAACTCCAATATAAGAAATTTGAAGTAAATTATGCGATTAATTCAAGAATTGTTCAAAATTTCTCTTAGATTATGCAAAGGCACATCCAAATTACGCAAATATTTATAGGAATTTAGGTAAAATGTAAACCATTGTGGGACACCTGCAAGGCCCGATGATTATAGAGCTGCTCTTTCGGATAAAAAAATTGTTTGTCGGTTTCCCATCGGCGAAATTGCTCGTCTAGATCACCTCTATGCATGAATAAAAATTCATCTATTGCAGAAAATCAAAAGTGCTCTTGCCGATGTCTTAATTCGATGAGTCGGTGAGTTAACGATGAGTGGATGAACGCCCGTGCAGAAAACGAGCAGTCATTGCTACTAGGGTAATAAGTTTCGGGATTTTACAAAATTTGGAAAAACCCGAGCGATTTTCGATAGCAACTAGAAAATTGGGAGACACGACAAAAAACTGGGAGTTTAGTGGAAAATCCAGCAGAGTTGGCAGGGAAGTATATATAAAGTCAATCTTTTAAGCAGAGATATTATTGGGAATTTTTTTTCACGGAGTGAAACTACTCCTTGATTTATTGTGACGTAGAGATCCACGCTGCAAAAAAATTAGTGGAAGCAACGTAGGATAGTTTTTGAAAAAGATCATAGTGAAAATGGATGCATGTATTCACGTATGTATACCGTATTGGCCCAAATAAAACACTGCGTTTTTTGACTAATCATTGCCCGTAAAAAAAAAAAAAAAAAAAAAAAAAAAAAACCCTGCTCGCGCTAAATTCGAGGCCAAAATACAGGAATTTTCTAATTACCTTGATGAAAAATTTCGGGATCGCGTTAAATTCCGGACAATACGGTATATGTATATATAATGAAAAAATGAGATTTTAAAAACATCTTACGTATGAAATGCTGTTGTGGTTCACCTTTAAAATATGTTTACTGCATAACAGAAAGAATATATTTTTTCTAAAAATCGATAGCTTTATGTTGTCGATTAGGTTTATTGCACATTTATGATACAATTAGTTACCAGTATACGAATGATACATTATTTTATTTACATTAGGATATTGCTTTTTAGCACTCCCCCCCCCACACACACAACATAGGCTTAAACTATATTTATCATTATATTCTTTTAAGGTATAATGCGATGCTTAAACAGATTTTAAAGCAATCAAATTATGCCATTGACTAAAAAAAAAAGTTACATTTTTCTTTACAAGTTGTACTAGCACTCTTATACACGGCAAAACTACCAGCACTATGAAACATTCTTGGGAAGGGGGGGGAGTGGATCATGGTATGGGCTTTTTTTTTTTTTTTTAATAAAAAGCACGTTAGACTATTTTACAGTGAAATATCTGTATTTCACATTCTTTTTTTTCCACTTAAAATACATTACAGTTGTACGTTTTTTTTAAATTTACTGTGCCACTACAGGGTGGTCCTACATATGAGTCCCTAGTGGCCGAACCGTTCAACCGATCGAAATGAAAGTTTAGATATAGTTATTTGAATGTATGGGGTCCAGATTGTGGTGATTTTAAAAAAATAAACCTCTCACGGTTACAGTGTCAAAATTTCGAAAGGCAACACCCACTTTTTTCGTGCGCAAATTGATCAGAGCATGGAAAACGAGACACGTACGACGTAAATTGGCGTCGTAAAACATTTGCAAAGAAGAGCAGAGCATCGTAATGAACCAATCACAATAAAAGGGAAGGCGTAATTGATGCACTTTGCATAATTCACTGGGCTAGGCAGTAAAAGCACCCATCACAGAACACTCTTGCAAAACACTGCTTGTGATATAAGCAGTGTGGGAAGATTGTTTCTTCATGTTCGTGCTAATTCGTCTCGTTTCGTGCGAAGAAGATGGCACTTTTCAGGGAAAAAACGAGGTGAATTGATAAAGCTTTTATAGCTGAGCGGAGAAAATGATGCTGTAGCATTCAAAGTTTATCATCGAAATCATAAGCTAAAACGAGGCCCATGTTCCGTTAACCCTTTGAGGCGCAACCCTTTTCCAAAACTGAAAAAAGGGCAGCCGTTGCCATCGCTCGACTTAACGACCAGCAAGATGGCGGACGATCGAAACGTTCATCGCGTGCCGCAGATCTAGAGACCCTTTTTTTACGCTGCTGGCTGTGCCCGCGCACAGCCAGCTGTCGTCAAAAAAAGGGTCCCTCGATCTGTGGCACGCGATGAACGTTTCGATCGTCCGCCATCTTGCTGGTCGTTAAGTCGAACGATGGCAACGGCTGCCCTTTTTTCAGCATTGGGCAATCAATCTGTCCAGCTGTTCTCGAATTCTTACATTTTTCAGCAGATGTCAGCGCTGTTAAAAATAATCGTGAACATTTTTTTTTTTACGGGGAAATGACGTGCTAAAAAGTAAAGGGTTCTCGTGGTGATGTGTCACCCGCCACTATTTTTATAGAAATCCAATCTAGTCTTCGTGACTGGCAACAGTCAAAAACATCAGAGTTGCGTGTCCCCAGAGCGGGATCACTGCGCGTTAAAGGGTTAAAAGTGTGCGTAATTTGGTAAAGAAATTTGGAGAAAGGGGATGCACATGTGATAGACCATGATCCGGACGACCCCATGTTTCTGTTGAAGTTGTTGCGGAAGTGCATAATACGACTAGACTACAGGTCCATTGCGTACAGCAAGAAGTGTTTCCCGTAATTTGGGATGTACCGAAAACCGCAGTTCTCCAAATTCTGCGGATGTGTCCTTATCGATTCCAGCGCGTCGAGGCGTTGGCACCTGGGTCTCTGCCACCATAGTATCGGAAACCTTTCGCTAGCGAATATTATCGAGCCTTCTCTTCTCATGACGTCACAATCCGAGAAATATCCGATATGCCGTACTACGATCCTATCGTGATAGTTTCACTGTCGTATTGACTATCGGAAAGAATGCTGTTTTTTCCCGACATGTTGGATGAAGGCGAAAACTTGCATTCCGGTATCGGGGAGTACCAGATGGATGGTTTTTTTATTGTGTGGATCGTGGAGTGTCAAGTACTTCCACAAAAGAACCCCCTCCCTAGCATGTTGGGTCTGTCAAAAACGGGCTTCCACTCGTGATGGATGTCTCCGGAGTCTTCGAAAATTCTGAAGACAATGCCTTCGTTAAAGAAAAAGGGGAGAAAACCTTGTGTTTTGATGGGTTGATCGCTCTGAGTGTCGGATAGACCTCTAGCAAGCACAAAACTATTAGCTTGTTTTATTCGACACTCATCGTAGTAGCACCAAAAAGAAAGTCGCGGCTATTTATCCGAAGTATCTGACTATCCGACAGCGGGAAATATCCGTCACGGATATTCCACGATACCATGGTGGTAGAGACCCAGGAGACAACCAGTAGCGTGTCGACTTTCCGAATTTTTTCCTAATCAGATATGATGAAGATAGCAGGTGGCCGCTGCGGATATTATGGACGGATGAGGCACATGTCACCCTGACAGGGAACGTAAACTCCAAGAACTGCGTTCATTGGGCGGAAGAGAATCCTCTCGGTGTGGCACCAGTACCTTTATACGACAGACACGTGACTGCGTGGTGCGGCGTCGCAGGGACATTCACTCTGGGTCCTTACTTCTACGAAGAAGTCACATCCAGTGGTGTGCAAACGTGCTCCGTCACAAGTGCTCGGTATAAAGCAAATGTTGGAGAATTACGTAATTCCAGAATTGCAGCAGCGAAATGTCATTAATGACATTGTATGGATGCAAGATGGTGCTCCTCCACACATTGCCAGAAGTGTTCGACAAGTGCTGCAAAAGCACTTTGGTGATAGAGTCATCGCGCGCACCTTTGCAGTTTCGTGGCCACCTAGTTCCCCCGATCTCACTCCGATATATTTCTGGTTCTGGGGTTATCTGAAATCAAAGGTGTACGCATCAAATCCCCGGAATTTGTCAGACTTGAAAGATGCCATAAAATGGGAAGTTCCTCCTGCCATGATACATTCGTCATTGTTATCGACAATCTCCCGCATTCAATGCGTTATCGTCTGCGAAGGTGACCACGTTGAAAACTTGTAATTCGAATAAAAGTCTTTTCCCCTTTCCTCTCTTGTGTTATCATTGGTTCTTTAAGATGCTCTTCTTTGCAAATGTTTTACGCCACCAATTTAAGTCATACGTGTCTCGTTCCAACTCCATTTAAGGTTTTTCCATGCTCTGATCAATTTGCGCACGAAAAAATTGGGTGCTGCCATTCGAAAACTTCGAAATTTTGTCACTGTAATCGTGAGAGGTTTATTGTTTTAAATCCTCACAATCTGGACCCCATACATTCAAATAACTATATCTAAACTTTCATTTTGATTGGTTGAACGGTTCGGCCACTAGGGACTCGTATATAGCGGAAGTTTCTTTTAGACCACGCTGTATATAGCGAAGAATCTTTCTGATGTAGTTCGTCTAATGAAAGCATGTCTTAATAAGATTATGAATTTTTGTGAAAACAATGCAAAAAGTATAAACATGGAAGAAAACATTTATTTACTTACAATTAACCAACCAAATTTATAGTTTTAAAAATAGTGATAAGCAGCTTTTTATGGTAGTGTAATACATACAAGAACAATTCCAAATACACATGGAAAACGAAAGAAAGGTAAAAACTATTTCAAGATAAGAGTACCAAATCGTATGCGCTTTAATAAAACTAATACTGAAAAAAAAATTGAAAATACAGATAATAATAATCGACATATAATCATATACTATAGTTTCACTAAACAAAATATATACAGGCATAACTTGCAACGGGTAACAGAGGGAACCCCTTCCCTAAAATTCAAGAAAATTCAGATGTAACATATTTGAAAATGATATTTACAACAGTAGGAAATATGTAGCCCCCCTAACGTAACATGCCATTTTACACCAATGAATATATAATATATGTATACATAAAATGATCGAACCCAGGACTACCAGCATTCTACACCTGAGCTACTCAGGGTCGATTCCCAGATGAAATTTCTCGCATAAGACTTGCTGGCGTTTATCATCTTCTTTTACAATCGCAGACTGAACAGATGCAACTTGATTTTGCGGCAACTCTCGGCAACACATTATTTCGCGGCTAGTTACAGTTAACTGGAAAGTCACGTGTTGGGTGAAAATGATGTCACATCGATATCCTGCATTACTGATTGGGGAATTGGCTGAATGCTTTATGACGCACATCGCAAATACAAGACTTCTCTTCGGTGTGAATTCGAACTTAACCAACCAAATGTTAACCTGATGTTAAGTAGCTCTCTGTAAGAGATGCTTTTAAGCATATGCTCAATAAAAGTTCTCTCATACGTGAGTGCGAAGGTGTATCTTCAAACTACTGTTAGCAGTATATGATTTTTGACACACATCGCAATGGTAAGGCTTCTCTCCACTATGAACCCGTAGGTGTCGCTTCAAAGCACCCGCCTGAGTGAATGTTTTTTGACACACCTTACAACTGTAAGGTTTCTTCTGAGCATGTGTGTGGCTGTGATATTTCAAATACCTCTGCCGAGCAAAAGCTTTCTGACACACATCGCAAACATAAGGCTTCTCTCCCGTGTGATTACGAATGTGTTGATTCAAATCCTGACTCCTGATAAATGCTTTTTGGCACACACTGCAAACATAAGGCTTCTCTCCCGTGTGAAGTCGGAGGTGACGATACAAACCACTCTTTTGAGCGAATGCTTTCTGACACGTGTCGCAAACGTACGGCTTCTCTCCCGTGTGAATTAGGAGGTGTTGATTCAAATGATTCTTCTGAGTGAAAGCAGTCAGACACAGACTGCAAACATACGGCTTCTCTCCTGTATGAATGCGGAGATGAATATTCAAGTGAGTCTGCGTTGTGAATGTTGTCATACACATATCACAAGCATAACGCTTCTCCCCTACATGTAAGCGGGAGTGCTTCTTTAAGTAATGCTGCGAATGGAATACTTTTGCACATACGTCACACACATATTTTTTTTCGCTATGGGTATTCAGATTTACTTTCCTGGGAAATGCTTTCTGGCATATATCAGATGCATAACATGCCCTTTCTTTATCAGTCCACACATCTTCTTTTAGCTTCTGCTGTTCAGAAGTTGTTTCTTCGCTCATTTCGCTGAAACAGGTGTCTTCTTCCAGTTCACACTAAAAATGATTAACGAAAGTGAACGCTTAATTTGAGCTTGACTTTAGAGATGATTAACGAAAGCGAAAGCTAATTTAAGCTTTTGTAGACAGGTTAGAAAAATACTTTTTAATTTTTGCTTCAGGTACTGTAAAAAAAGAAAATAGACGCTACGATCTGCAGATTTTTATTACTACAAACAAGAACATGAATTTAGAATGTTTTAAGATTAAAATTTTATATCAGTTATTTCTTTTCAGTGAGTTTAAATGAAATTCAAAATTGCGATTTCGAATTCCGCAAATATATGTAAAGGAAACATGCATTGAAAACTTTTACTTCAATGGAAAGCATTTCTGAGGCTAAGATGTGCAGTACTGATGTAACTATACATTGTAGAAGGAACTGACAAGCAGGTTTATCATGCAATAAACGACCCATGAGACACTCGACATCATTTCAAAATGCTTCAGTGTTTCAAATATGCATTGTTATATAACGTTTTGAAAAATGAAAAATTTTTAAAGTTCATCAAAGTTGATGAAAGAACGCAAATAACGATGAAAAGTTTCTTATCTGCAATGAAAAAGGAAAAGAAAATTAGCATTTAAAACAGAAGTGCATGATCTTAATTCAGTAAAAGAAACACACAATCCAGTTTTTATTACATAAATTCAATAAATGTTGAACGTTCATTTTTTTAAATGGAAAATTGAAGGAAATATGTAAAGTATTCTAGATTTATTTATAGTTTTCCAGGAAATTGCAGAAATGAAAAAGAACATAATGAGTCCTTTGATGGTTGAATATCTGAATTAAATAGGAAAGTATTTATAGGTAAATGTACAACACGAAGCATTTAGAGAGGACATTAAGGCGTTCCTTTTAAAAAACTGTTGGCATAATAAGACTTTTGAACCGCTTTAACAACAAACACGATGTTAAATACCCCCAAAATTTAATATAATGCTTTTTCATCTAATGCACTTGGGTATAGGTTATTGTCAATGTAAGACCTCATTATGTCTTGTACAACTTTCAGAAAAAAAACTTAGCGTAAACTAAGCGTAAAAAATTCCTTCAGAAACGGGCTAAAGCTGTTTTTGTTTAGGGAAATATGGGATATATTCCGTAAGCGGGAGCAGGTCGCCAAGCCAGATACGTAGCCAAAGCTTACGATAAGTAAACAGCGGGTCAGCGTTGCCAGTCGAGATGAGGTGTTTAGCAACCCTTTTACAGATTTGTGTTGTTGTTTCATAATGTCATTAGAAATTATGTGATTGGTCAAAGAAATTAACTGGGATCCGAGTAAGT
>JAWZYV010001251.1:0-18471 GCA_038373885.1 Cheiracanthium punctorium | reverse complement strand
CGAATGTAGTCTTTTATTCTTTGGTGACTTTTGCAATTTACGCATTAGCATAAACGATAATCATTTCCCTTTATGGTTGGCACTAAATCAGCTCTGAATAAATTTTTACGCATAATTCTTGTCAGATTGGCGTATTTAGCACCAGGGCCCTATTATCGCACGCACGGGCAAACCGGGACTTTGCCCAGGGGCCCCCGGCTCGAAATGGCCCCAAAATTCAAATGTTGTTCTTTTTTTTATAAAAAAAATTATGAAAAATAAAACAAATTTCATACATGGGAGGGGGGCCCAAAAAATTCATCCCCTGTTGGTCATAATCAGGCCCTGTTTAACACCGCAATATATTTCCTGCTATTCGAAAACGTGACCCGTTTAAAATCTCAATTGAAAATAATGCTGGATAATTCACTTGTGAAAAAACAGCATTCAATTCTTTTTCTGGCAACGTAAAGTAAAATATAGAATTATTTCACATGCGCGGCATATGTTTTGCTTGTGAGTCCGTTATTCTGATTGAGTTTCGAAAGGGGTTTTAAACTCGTGACGTCTAAGTGGCGTACATTTCACATGCGATAACTCGGTTATTTTTAAATAATTTTATTTATTTTTTTTTCAACCGGCAATGTTAATCATTGTTACTGTCTCCAAGACAACCAAACCGCAAGATATCATACGGAAATTTTTAAGCTGCGCTGCGATTGAAATGAAAATCCTTCTTTACTTAAAAATTCGTAAAAAATCTCCTAAGTTATATTTTCCTCTGGTTTCTCTTTTAAAAGAGGGCGAAATGTATGCTCCGTCATTTGACAAAATATAAAAAAGTTATGACGGATAGAATTCAAGATGCAGCAATTTTAAAAATATTTTACGAAAGTCAGCGTCAAATTTAATTTAATTTGAAAATTCCCAAAAATCTGCAAATTATGTTACACAATCCGAACAAACAATTTTTAAAAGAAAATTTTCTCCTCTATCCGATGATGTAAATTTCGTTTTCTTGTGAGTGCAATTACCGGCGTCATTACGTATTAAGCGAGAAAAATCGCTAAAAATCGGACAAAACATAAAATAAAACATTTTCTAATTCGAATTTCGAAAAAATCGCTCCGAGGCGTGTGAGGATCTGTCCTAGTGAAGCCGTATGCAAAGTTCGGTGGGTCTGCGACCAACCGTCTCGGCGCAATGCGATCGAGAGACGCGCGCAAGAAGATTGGTGGTCACAAACTTACCTACCTACATAGCTACATACAATGTTTACTCTCGGATTTTATTATATACTCTCTGAAGTACCCGTTCTTCTCACGGGAATGAATGGCCTTTTTGATATTACGATTTGTGAGGATTACTATTTATTGTAATAAAGAGATATAGCAAAATGGATATCGCTTTATATTGTGTTCAATAACCATGCATACCGAATTTCAAGGCAATCGTTTGTACGGTGCAGAAGGCCATGCAGCGTAGCGCAATCTTTTGGAGAGTTTTAGCAAAACGGATACGGAGGAAATATTCTTCGCATTCAGATATCGATGAATACGAAATTTCAGGACGATCGGCTGGACAGCCCTGACGACGCGACATCTAGTGGCAAATTATATAGGAAAATGGATAGCGCCAAACTCTTCCCCGTGTTCAAATATCTATGTATACCTATTTTCATAGCGATCAGTTGCACAGTCAAGAAGTGATTCACTGCAGCGCGATCTAGTGGTTAATTAAAGTAATGATTTGCTACAGTGCCGTCAAGTGGCGAGTTATAGCAAAATGGATAACGCCAAAATATTCTCATTGTTCAAATAGCTATGTATACTAATTTTCATAGCGACCGTTTAAATGGTCAAGAATTTGGCCTGCTGCAGCGTCATCTAGTGGCGAGTTAAAATAATAATGCATTGCAGTGCCATCTAGTGGTGAGTAACATCAAAAGGAACACAGTTAGAATATATTCTTCGTGCTGAAATGTGTAAGTATAAGAAATTTTATGCCGATCGGTCGAACGGTATAGAAGTTGATGTGTTGCAGCGCCATTTAGCGGCAAGTTACAGCAAAATGGATACTGAAAAATATTCTCCGTGTTCTAATATCCGCGTGTACCAAATTTCATCGAAATTCGGTTGGACGATATTCGCATAGTAAACGGCTAAACGGAATAGAATTCGACGTTCTGCTGCGCCACCTAGTGGCAAGTTAGAGGAAAACGGATAGCATAAAAAGCTTCTCAATGATAAAAGACTTAGGTGAACCAAATTTCATAGTGCAACGGTGCTGGAGTTTTTCAACCTCATACACACATACCAACATTCATTTTTATCTATAACCAGTGTTATTATATATTCCAGTCTCAAATAAAATCTAGTTTCAAATCTAAGTATCGCCAAAGGGCCAACATACGCCATTTGGCAAATTTTTTTCAGGGAATCATTCGAAGCATTGACTTAGCAGCAATCAATATGGGAAATGGTTCGGCCGCCAAAAAGTAAAGCACACATTTATTTGAAAAGGGGAATCCCTTAATAGAACCGAATTTTTTTAAATTATCAACTATAACGTGTTTTATTCATCGTTATTCCGATGTACTAAATGAGAAGATTTCAATTTTCTGAAATTTTTCGGAATTCCCCCAACTTAAATCAATGTACTCAATTGGCGAGAATTCTGAAGATAGATCGCTTGAAATCCCTTAATAACTGCATTATTTCTTCACGGATCATTAAAATTTAACGCTGTATTCTAATAAAACCTTTGCACTTGCTTTCAAAAATCTATTTCCTTAAGCTCTCAATAAATTGCGCCAAGCCGAAAACTGTGCAAACCGCTAGAACTCACTTTCTCAAAATCAGCATTTGAGCCATTTTATTTTTTCGCCAAACAAAAACAAAATTACATATTAGCCTCGGAAATCTTCAATTCTTATTGTTTTGCGTATAAAACATTTCATTCCTGCTCCGATTTCCCATGCACACGATATTATAATAAAAAAATAATAATCTTACAAATATAAACTAACAAAAAAAATCATTATTATTCTTTTATTTTTACTTTGAGAATTTAAAACATCTTATTCGGCAAAATCGCCACACATGGCAACCACGATCCTTATTTCACACTTTTTTCACTACAGGGGTTACAATTACGGAAAGGTTTTTGCATGGAGAACATAAAAAATCTCTTAAATTCCGGGAACGGGTGGACTTTCAAACCTTTAAAGTGGACTATGATTTATTCTATATTATTTTACATATCTGTGCAAAATTTCAGGCTGATAGGTCCATTTTTGTGGATTTGTATACAATTCAAATCAACAAACAAACAAACAGAATTTCATTTTTATTTATAAGATTTCTTGCAAGCGCCTTTGTTATGTACATGATTGCAATATCATTCTCGTACGCGATGCTTATCCTACAGTCTCTGGTGATTTATTTTGGATTTTCATTTCCTATTCCTGACTTTTCATACTTTCGAAATTTTGTTGCTTTGCCCATGTTAATAATCGATTATCATTTCGCATTACGGCTACCAATTAAATAGTTTACCATATATATTTTTTCCACGTTAACGACGTTAATCTGCCTTTTTCTAGTTTAAAAAAAGAAACGCCTACAAAGTTTCATTGCTTCAATTTAGACACACAGAGGGGTTAGGCAAATTCGCAACCGACAAATTGCTTCCTTATGAACACCGAAGCAGCACATACGTTAGCGTGTAATGTGCTTCTCCGGATAATCTGACAACAAAACAGAAGACAATGACGTGAAAATGACGTCACAAGCGAAAGAAATAAAATGAAAAATATGCAGAATTGCCTGAAAAACCTTCGATTATTTTTAATGCGCAAATATGTTAAAATTCTATTTGTTTTATATTTAATGCGTTTTCACTTTTTTGGGTCTTAAGAGCTGTAGAAACGAGTGGTTTCACTTAATTATTAATTTGAATAACTTAAGTGGCAACAATGGATTCCGTTGCTACGGAAACTGTAGCAGTGTTAAAAATAGAATATGAAATAATTTATTTATGTTTACTTTGCTAGAACTGCCATTTTGGCGTAATTAACGTCGGCAGTCGATGGCAAATAGCCAAAATGAATCACACATTAAACTTGACAATAAATGCAATAATTTAAAGGCATTACCAGCTAGTCTTACTGGGTTTAAAAAATATTCTCATTCATCTCAAACAACATTCGTATTTATAAAGACTTCCTATTTTATTACACCTTGTTTGGCGGGATTAAAAAATATTATCTATTCATACGCTCGTAACACCAACTCATTTCAATCGGGGCATAGAATTAGCATTACAAATGAAAAAGTTTAATTTTCTGAAATTTGGCGGGGTTTCCCTAACTTATATCAATTTATTTAACTTGATGAAAATCATTTAAAATCGCCTTAATAACTGCATTATTTCTGAACAGAAAATTAAAATTTCAGGCTAAATTCTAGTAAAACCTACACTTTATTTTTAAAAATACTATACGCTCTCAGTAAATTGCGCCAAGCCTAAAACTGTGCAAACCACTAGAATCCACTTTCTCAAAAATCGGAATATAAGCCTTTTTTTTCACCAAATTATAAAGTTATACACTTTTGTCTCTGAAATTTGCAAATCCTTTTTCTTTTGCGTATAAAAAATATAGAATTCCTGCTCTGATTTCCCACGCAGACGATATTTTAATTAAAAAATAACCTAGCAAATATTCGAAACAGAAAAAAAAAGTATTATTCCTTTATTTTTAATGCAAGAGTGTAAATCATTTAATAAATTCGCCAAACATGGCAACCTCTATGCTTATTTCTCACATTTTCACTACAGAGGTTACAATCGCGGAGTTGCAGAGAGCAAAAATTAGTAATTTTGACGGGGTTTTTTATCGACATCTCCTAAACTAATTCGAATTCCGAAATTTAAATTAGCGGAAGACCTTCCTCGTAATTTTCTTAATAAGTGGATACCTGGATCGAAACTCAACTCCCAGCCATTTAGGAGGAGATGATGCTACACACACACACACACACACAGACAGACGCGCACAGATTTTAATAGTATAGACTAGCTGCTTGCCCGTTCTCCGCACGGTAGGAAACGAATATTTTTCTAATACATATAAGTCAAATTAAACACAGTAATGCGGAATCTCTAACAGTGAAAAAATGCTGGAATTCTGACGAAAAGCTGACTTCATGAGTGGAAATTTGAGACGATTGCAACATGATGACACAAAAACTACGTCATTGTCACTGGCGATCAGAAAAGTAAGAACTTTACGGTATGCAGACGAAACGTTTCTCTTTCGAAAAATGCCTTATTTCTACATCATATAATTCTCTTTTTTTAGGTTTAATTTATAGCATTCATACATACCATATGAATAACATTGCATGATGTTGAATACTATTTTATCTTTTCTTGCATTTCGTAAAGCGTGGACAATGCATTAGCACAGGTATGTTGCAGATGACTTTATTAAATTTTACCCAAATTTAAAAACCTATACGAAACAATCGATGCACATTGTACGTTCAGAAACCAAAAATGCATCCTGTTTCCGTAAAGATCTTGTCGCTTTCGTAAATGAAAAAAATTGTGACGTAACTTAAGCGGAAATGCTTATTACCCTTACTGAACTCTTAATACAGTAGCACACTTGTTACATAAAACTAACGTTGATCTCACTGCCAATTCACACTAAATAAATAACTAATTTCATATTTTATTTTTAACATAGATGAATTGCATAGTGTCAAATTCAATATTAAACAAAATCTGAAATCGTTTCTAGAGCTCTAGGTCTTGTAACTGGAGTAACTGGAATATATATGAAAAAATAAATAGAACTTTAACATATAAGTAATTTATATGAAATATTCTACGCACATTGGATCCCGTTATTCGGAAAGATTCCACAAACGCCATGGGAAGAAAGAGTAATTAATTTCATATTATATTTTGTATTCCTTGCAACCGCCTTTGTTATGTACATGATTGCAATATCATTCTCGTACACGATGCTTATTCTATAGTCTCTGGTGATTTATTTTGGATTTTCATTTCATTTTCCTGTCTTTTCATACTTTTGAAATTTTGTTGCTTTGCGTATGTGAATAATCGATTATCATTTCGCATTACGGCTACCAATTAAACAGTTTTCCATATCGCTTCTTTCACGTTAACGACGTTAATCTGCCTTTTTCTAGTTTAAAAATAAAACGCCTACAAAGTTTCATTGCTTCAATTTAGACACACAGAGGGGTTAGGCAAATACGCACCCGACAAATTGCTTCCTTAAGTACGCCGAAGCAGCACATACGTTAGCGTGAAATGTGCTTCTCCGGATAATCTGACAGCAAAACAGAAGACAATGACGTGAAATGACGAAGGAAATAAAATGACAAATATGCAGAATTGCCTGAAAAAACTTCGATTATTTTTAATGCGCAAATATGTTAAAATTCTATTTGTTTCATATTTAATGCGTTTTCACTTTTTTGGGTCTTACGAGATGTAGAAATGAGTGGTTTCACTTAATTATTAAATTGAACAACTTGGCAACAACGGAATCCAATTGGCAACAATGGATTCCGTTGCTACGGAAACTGTAGCAGTTTTAAAAATAGAATATGAAATGATTTATTTATGTTTATTTTGCTAGAACTGCAATTTTGGCGTAATTAACGTCGGCAGTCGATGGCAAATAGCCAAAATGAATCACACATTAAACTTGACAATAAATGCAATAATTTAAGGCATTACCAGCTAGTCTAACTGGGTTTAAAAAATATTCTCATTCATCTCTAACAGCATTCATATTTATAAAGACTTCCTATTTTATTACACCTTGTTCGGCGGGATTAGAAAATATTATCTATTCATACGCTCGTAACACCAACTCATATCAATCGGGGCATAGAATTAGCAATACAAATGAAAAAGTTTAATTTTCTGAAATTTGGCGGGGTTTCCCTAACTTAAATCAATTTATTTAACTTGATGAAAATCATTTAAAATCGCCTTAATAACTGCATTATTTCTGAACAGAAAATTAAAATGTCAGGCTAAATTCTAGTAAAACCTACACTTGTTTTTAAAAATACTATTTCTGTATGCTCTCAGTAAATTGCGCCAAGCCTAAAATTGTGCAAACCACTAGAATCCACTTTCTCAAAATCGCCATATAAGCCATTTTTTTTCGCCAAATTATAATGTTATACACTTTAGTCTCTGAAATTCGCAAATCCTTTTTCTTTTGCGTATAAAAAATATAGAATTCCTGCTCTGATTTCCCACGCAGACGATATTTTAATTAAAAAATAACCTAGCAAATATTCGAAACAGAAAAAAAAGTATTATTCCTTTATTTTTAATGCAAGAGTGTAAATCATTTAATAAATTCGCCAAACATGGCAACCTCGATGCTTATTTCTCACATTTTCACTACAGAGGTTACAATCGCGGAGTTGCAGAGAGCAAAAATTAGTAATTTTGACGGGGTTTTTTATCAACATCTCCTAAACTAATTCGAATTCCGAAATTTAAATTAGCGGAAGACCTTCCTCGTAATTTTCTTAATAAGTGGATACCTGGATCGAAACTCAACTCCCAGCCATTTAGGAGGAGATGATGCTACACACACACACACACACACACAGACAGACGCGCACAGATTTTAATAGTATAGACTATACTCCAGTTCAACTTAACCTGACAGTGCGTGGAAAGCTACGAGTGCCTTATTGCGCCGTTTGTCAACTATTCGTGCGCGCTTTCTGGTCTTCCTCCCTTGTACTCTTTGACTAATTGCCCTATTTGGCGATCTATCGCCCGTCCTTCGTACTAAGGCTGCTCTAGTACGTACACGTGTGGGAGTATTTAGGGGTGATAAGAAAGGAAGGACATTCCTTCAATGCTTCAATCACCCCTTCTTGACCTTCCCCTGAAAGGTACGCGGAGGTCAGAATTGTTCTGAGAAATGTCTCTTTTTTTTTCTTTTCAAAGCAAAAATGTGACTGGGATGCGTGTGCTTACATATTCTTTTTTAAATATAAAATAGTTTAAACAATTGCTATTTTTTTCGGCGTTTTCTATTGCAGTGCAAGTCCAGTCAAGAAATAAAGTGAGAAAGAAAAACAAAGAACGTAAGAAAATCCTCTAATTTAAATGACTGGATTGTGAAACTCGTAATGCTTTTTCCTTTCTTTCCCCCGAATGTGGCAATATTGAAACAGGCATCGATGTGCCAGTAAAATATGCTTCTTGAGACAAATAAGGCGTTCAAAGCACTGTATTGTGCCGAGAAAAGAAAAATTAAAAGGAATTGAGAATGGTCGACCCTACCGCTATATCACTAAGATGAAAGGCAGTGTTCTGGTAACTAAATTACGTGCATCGTAAATTAGACTTTAAAACACATCTGGGCAACCTCCGGCCCGCGGGCGGAAGGGGCGGGCTTTTGACCCGGCCAGCGGATCAGAAACCCAGTCGAACTTGCTCGCTCTCATCGTTATAAAAACACAAAGGTATTTTTTTTAAATTCTTTGCCAGTGTTCTTTCTCAAACCAGATCTTCACATACAAACGGACTGCATTCAAAGACATCAGGATGAGAAATAACGCTGGGCACTGAATAAAATCTTCATCGTAGTATCTTTGCAAACGATGGGAGTGAACAGGTTAATCCTGATACCCCTTCTCATCACTTTACATATAAAACTCGGGGGCCGATCCAGAAATTTTTTCTAGGGTACCATTTTTGTGAATTTTTATGCCAATTTTTAATAAGTCACTTTTTTGGTTAAAATAATTGATAAAACAGATTAAAACACAAGGTAAAATGCGAATGAAGGGCCGTTTCAATTGATTGTGTTGTGAAAGGGCCGCAAAACGGACCCAGTTTTCGTCTGCACCGACCCCTACACTGCTTGAACTTTTTTGTTCCTTTCAAAGATGGTCACAGGGATCTTACATTTTTCAAAGCCCCGAGTTTAAAGTTACCCCCGAAGTTAAAATTAACCGCGAGGAGACGTCACTGCCGGCAACGGGGGGATGGGAGTCACTGAAAGATGACAATTTTAAAAGAAGAATTATCTTCTGTAAAATGACTACGAAGGATGGGTGGGGAGGGGTAAAAAAAAGGGCCCGATTAACGCACTGGCCAACTGGGTCACGGCCCTTTTTGTTTTTTAGTTTTAATCTTTTAATTAAAAAAATTACAAATATTCCATAAAATATTATTTCATGTAAATTCAGTTTAGTTTTTTGTCTTATGAACATAGTAAAACAAGTAATGAATATGTTTTAGTCCTGATTTATATGTTTATTTAATATAATGTAAGGCATCAAAATTTAAAAGAAAATTGTAATAATTAAAAGAAAGGGATAGGGCCCGGATGCAGAGCCTTATTATCGCATTGGCAAATCGGGACTCTGCCCAGGGCCCCCGGTTCGAAAGGGGCCCAAATTTCAAATGTTGTTATGAAATATTCTTTTTCGTGTCAAAATTTTATGAAAAAGAAAACAAATTTCATACATGGGGGCCCCCAAATTCATCAATGCCCGGGGTCCCTGTTGGTCATAATTGGGCCCTTCGGAACTTCTAAGTGGTGTTCCAGCCTTATGCGGTTGGAACCAGGGCCCGATTAACCTCTGAAGTGAGGGGAAGCTCAGTCTCATTTCGGGCCCCCCATCCACATTTTGCTTGGGAAAAGTAAAGTTTTAATGGTTTTCTTTCATAAAAATATTATATTCGTGGAAAAGAAATTTCATTGATTTAATTAGCTCTAATGATTTCCTTTGATAAAAGCATTTTATTCATTAATTTGAAATTTTCCTTTGATAAAAATATTTTATTCATTAACCTTCATAATAGTTTAGTTCATTATAACGAGATTTTACAGTATTTTTGAAATTATTTTAAACATTAACAAATAACTAAAAACATTACCTTACTGAAGCATTAAACTTTATTAATATAGGCCAATTTTTCATTAGACGTGGCTTTTTTCAGGAATTCTTTTTTTTTTATGACATCATAAAAATCACAGTTGAGAATTAATCTTGACATTTAGAGGTTTAACATTACATATTAAAAGTCTACCCCTTTCTGCCGGCCAAATATTCCCCATAATAGAAAAAAACTCTCAACTGCAGCAGATGTCCCAGGCAAAGACATCACAAACAACCACTTTAGAAATATTGCGACATGAAGTATCAAGACTTCTGAAAAGTCCCCCTTCTCTTCATTAAAAATGTATACAATAACTTAAAAGATCATTTAAAAACAAAATTTTGAATTTTTATCGCAGTTTTTCAGTCATTTTCGGGACCCCCTTCAAGTTCTGAGGGGAAGCTCAAGCTTCCCGAGCCTTTTCAGCAATCAGGCCCTGGTTGGAACGTAATATAATCATCCTATACAGGAGCAGTAGCCATTATTACCGACGTGCGAAAGCGGAGATAAGGAAGAAAAGAAGTAAAGAACGGAGAATGTGTAATGGATTTTCCCGTTCTGGCGTGGGGGAGGGTTGCTACGATCTTCGCTCCTTAAAAATTCCGCCAAAACTTGCTTTGACACTATTGGATAGCAAAGCGTTGACACAACAAACACAATTTCATTTATATAAAGGCGATATATTAAATTATTGAGCACGCTTTCATTATATAACATGTTTTTTTCCCCCTTTACAGACGAATTTAACATAAAGTAATACATATACGGACGAACTATATTGTAAGGTCGGAAGAACACAAGGCATAGCCTTCCACGTACTGTCAGGTTAAGCTGAACTGGAGTATAGCTGCTTGCCCGTTCTCCGCACGGTAGGAAACGAATATTTTCCTAATACATATAAGTCAAATTAAACACAGTAATGCGGAATCTCTAACAGTGAAAAAATGCTGGAATTCTGACGAAAAGCTGACTTCATGAGTGGAAATTTGAGACGATTGCAACATGATGACACAAAAACTACGTCATTGTCACTGGCGATCAGAAAAGTAAGAACTTTACGGTATGCAGACGAAACGTTTCTCTTTCGAAAAATGCCTTATTTCTACATCATATAATTCTCTTTTTTTAGGTTTAATTTATAGCATTCATACATACCATATGAATAACATTGCATGATGTTGAATACTATTTTATCTTTTCTTGCATTTCGTAAAGCGTGGACAATGCATTAGCACAGGTATATTGCAGATGACTTTATTAAATTTTACCCAAATTTAAAAACCTATACGAAACAATCGATGCACATTGTACGTTCAGATACCAAAAATGCATCCTGTTTCCGTAAAGATCTTGTCGCTTTCGTAAATGAAAAAAATTGTGACGTAACTTAAGCGGAAATGCTTATTACCCTTACTGAACTCTTAATACAGTAGCACACTTGTTACATAAAACTAACGTTGATCTCACTGCCAATTCACACTAAATAAATAACTAATTTCATATTTTATTTTTAACATAGATGAATTGCATAGTGTCAAATTCAATATTAAACAAAATCTGAAATCGTTTCTAGAGCTCTAGGTCTTGTAACTGGAGTAACTGGAATATATATGAAAAAATAAATAGAACTTTAACATATAAATAATTTATATGAAATATTCTAAGCACATTGGATCCCGTTATTCGGAAAGATTCCACAAACGCCATGGGAAGAAAGAGCAATTAATTTCATATTATATTTTGTATTCCTTGCAACCGCCTTTGTTATGTACATGATTGCAATATCATTCTCGTACACGATGCTTATTCTATAGTCTCTGGTGATTTATTTTGGATTTTCATTTCATATTCCTGTCTTTTCATACTTTTGAAATTTTGTTGCTTTGCGTATGTGAATAATCGATTATCATTTCGCATTACGGCTACCAATTAAACAGTTTTCCATATCGCTTCTTTCACGTTAACGACGTTAATCTGCCTTTTTCTAGTTTAAAAATAAAACGCCTACAAAGTTTCATTGCTTCAATTTAGACACACAGAGGGGTTAGGCAAATACGCACCCGACAAATTGCTTCCTTAAGTACGCCGAAGCAGCACATACGTTAGCGTGAAATGTGCTTCTCCGGATAATCTGACAGCAAAACAGAAGACAATGACGTGAAATGACGTCACACGCGAAGGAAATAAAATGACAAATATGCAGAATTGCCTGAAAAAACTTCGATTATTTTTAATGCGCAAATATGTTAAAATTCTATTTGTTTCATATTTAATGCGTTTTCACTTTTTTGGGTCTTACGAGATGTAGAAATGAGTGGTTTCACTTAATTATTAAATTGAACAACTTGGCAACAACGGAATCCAATTGGCAACAATGGATTCCGTTGCTACGGAAACTGTAGCAGTTTTAAAAATAGAATATGAAATGATTTATTTATGTTTATTTTGCTAGAACTGCAATTTTGGCGTAATTAACGTCGGCAGTCGATGGCAAATAGCCAAAATGAATCACACATTAAACTTGACAATAAATGCAATAATTTAAGGCATTACCAGCTAGTCTAACTGGGTTTAAAAAATATTCTCATTCATCTCTAACAGCATTCATATTTATAAAGACTTCCTATTTTATTACACCTTGTTCGGCGGGATTAGAAAATATTATCTATTCATACGCTCGTAACACCAACTCATATCAATCGGGGCATAGAATTAGCAATACAAATGAAAAAGTTTAATTTTCTGAAATTTGGCGGGGTTTCCCTAACTTAAATCAATTTATTTAACTTGATGAAAATCATTTAAAATCGCCTTAATAACTGCATTATTTCTGAACAGAAAATTAAAATGTCAGGCTAAATTCTAGTAAAACCTACACTTGTTTTTAAAAATACTATTTCTGTATGCTCTCAGTAAATTGCGCCAAGCCTAAAATTGTGCAAACCACTAGAATCCACTTTCTCAAAATCGCCATATAAGCCATTTTTTTTCGCCAAATTATAATGTTATACACTTTAGTCTCTGAAATTTGCAAATCCTTTTTCTTTTCAGTATAAAAAATATTGAATTCCTGCTCTGATTTCCCACGCAGACGATATTTTAATTAAAAAATAACCTAGCAAATATTCGAAACAGAAAAAAAGTATTATTCCTTTATTTTTAATCCAAGAGTATAAATCATTTAATAAATTCGCCAAACATGGCAACCTCGATGCTTATTTCTCACATTTTCACTACAGGGGTTACAATCGCGGAGATGCGGAGAGCAAAAATTAGTGTTTTTGACGGGGTTTTTTATCAATCTCCTAAACTAATTCGAATTTCGAAATTTAAATTAGCGGAAGACCTTCCTCGTAATTTTTCGAATAAGTTGACACCTCGATCGAAACTCAACTCCCAGCGGTTTCGGAGGAGATGATGCTACACACAGACAGACAGACGCGCACAGATTTTAATAGTATAGAAGATAAGATAAGATAAGATGCTCTAAAAGACAGAATACATTTTTTAGAGAATTTTCATGATCAAATACTTAATACAACATCAATATCTGTTTTACACCTCACCGACCAACAGAAGAGGCATTTAAAACATTAATTAAATATTACTTTTTAAGTTTAAAAGTCGTATTTTCTGGACTTTTTATTCGAAAATCGCTAACCGAGGGGGTCCCCCGGTTGCGCCCCCACCCGGGGGCCCCATTTTGGGGGAGGGGCAAAAAAAATGCAGATAATTCTCATGATGAAATCCACAGAGTCCAGTGGGAATAATTATGACCAGCGGAATTTTTGAAAAGGTTTTAAACAACAAAATTTTGCAAAAAACATTACGCATCAATCTTATAATTTATTTTTCATGATATATACTTTCAACATTAATTTCAAATATTTTAAGGCAGTAACGATTGTAAAACTAACATCATATCAAGAACTTCAATCGGATTTGACGGTTATGTGTTCAAAGTTATTTGACGCAAAGGGAACATTTTTTTTAGGCAAGATAATTCGTTAAAAAGAATGTTTGTAATGTACTTTGGAGCTTCTGAGAAGCTTTTGATTTTTCTATTATAGTAAATACTTTTAAATCCGTTGTCATAATTATTCCACTGTTTTTTAAAGTGGGGTAGTTGTGACTATGGTTAAAAATAAAGTTGTTCACTTATATTATTGTGAAATATTATGGAAAAGTAATTTTATTTATTTCTTACATTTAATTTAGAAATAAATTGCAAAATGGAATTTTTTTTACTATTTAAAAAAATTTCAAACGCTTAAAATTTACCCTCATAGCTCCTGAAGAGATCCAGAAGAACGTTCCAAGACAGTAAATGCATAATAAATAAGAGATTGTAATAAAAATAAGTAAGCCATATAAATATAAAAAAGTGGTTCATGTCATTTCTTTAAAACAAATACTAGTTGCATTCTCATAATCAAATAAAAGGGACGCTTTACATTGCGTCACAACTCATTCTTAGTGAAGAGCAGACTGATGAAAAATTGATTTCCATTAGTTCAATAAATTCTTTCAGGGGTATATATATGTAACTCGAAAAATATCGGAAACCATCTGCAGTCAAGAGGTTTGAACTGCTCTATTGTAAAACTTGCGTTCATTGAAAAAAGTAAAAAAACCTGCCTGTCGACATTCCAGGAAGAGTTTTGGTTTTTAAACTATTTTAAATATTTATCTATATTTTGATTTTATTGCTTTATTTTGTTGTTAAAAAGAAAACATTACTTAAGACAGCAGTCCAGGTGGAGCAGTGATTAAAGAACCATTCCATAGTACATTGAGGCCGGAATCGATTTTCGGCTTGGGTTTGAGCGTTAATATGCCCCCTTTTAATAAGGAGTAATAATGGCCATCCACTTAGCGCGCCATAATAAAATGACATACACCTTTGGGCCGTTGTGTTGGGGAAAGTCTAATAAGCAAGTTCCAGAGATTATTAAAAAAAACTTTTTCAACAAGTTTTGCATTTCAATATATTTCTTTAATGAAAAGAACGATTATCAACGCATCTTCGCTGGAAGAGGTTATTGCGATTTAATAAATAGAAATTTTTATCTTATTTCTCAATTCTTATCAGTTACTTAAAGTAACGATGAAACTCTTATTACTAAAAAAAAACTACTACGTAAGTAACAATTTCTCCAACAAAAGTTGTACACGTAACCAGTATCAAGAGAAATCAGGTGGTCATAATTTCTCGAACGTTGATAAAAATACCCCAGATTTTTCTCAGTTTTGTGATTGTGTTTAGGTAATTATGACTACTCCCTTAAGTTTTAAATAAATAATCCTACAAAACCAAAAATTTTATTGGTTGTTTTTAAAAGTTTATTTACCCCTAATTAATGATAATTTAAAGAGCTGAAAATTCTCAAAGTTTAAATGTGCACAAAGTACTCAGAATTATCCCATATGACATTATATGTTATCGAAATAATACGTGCAGAGAAATAATACATATATAAGTGTCAAAGACTACAAGGAAAACTTAATCCCCTTCAAACTGCATCTATAGACATGTTGCACGTCTAATATTTTAAATAATTTTTAATATCTGGAGTATTGGAAGATGTAATGATTAAAAGGTGAAACAAAATTCTGATGCAATTTCATATTTAAGCACTGAACAAAGAACACTTAAAATATCTGGTATTTAAAACATAAAATAATAAAAAGCTTTCTAAAATAACACCATAAAAGTTATTTGAGTGCCATACAGCTGTTTCGATCAATTTTTTTTACCTTCACCGGTGGCAATCATTCGCAGATTGGAAGCCTGGAACCTACATGTCCAGGCTTCCAGAACATCTCAGGCTTCTCCAGGACGTTCCAGCACCCATCAGTAAATGATTGCCACCGACGAAGATCAAAAATGTTTTATCAAAAGAGCTCTATGACCGTTCAAGTAACTTTTAGGGTGTTACTTTACTAAGTTCTTTTATTATTTTACGCACCAAAGTGCTATACATAAAAGCCTATCATAATCCATGCGTCGTCTGTATCTCTCTTCCTTAACAATAAATTGGAAAGTGTATCATTATTCATGAGTGTGCCGTATTTTTCTTCATTGTTCCATAAAACGGTACGAAGATGGTTTATAATGCAATCGAAAGCACCGCTATCCTGTTGGAAGATGAAACGAAAACGTGTCGACTCAAATCCGTCCATGAAAATATGAAAGAAATAGCACTCTAGTACTAAAACAAAGAATATTAGAATCTTTGCAGACAGAAATATATACACGCTTTCAATAATCTGGAAATGCACGGTACATAAATTAAAGTCATCCTGCTGTAATTAAAATGATTCAGAAAAGGATTCAAAATTTGAGTGGTGAAAAGGGTTAAAACACACCATTTGATGTAAAAGATTAAAACAAAAATAATAAATAAATCCTAACTAATATTATAAATGCGAAAGTGAGTTTGTTTGTTTGTTTGTTTATGACGCTTTCACGCCTAAACCGCTGAATCGATTAGGATGCATTTTGATTTAGATATAGAGGGGACCCTGGAGTTGGTTATAGGCTAATTAGAATTTTAGATTTTTAATTACTTTTTTAATTATTAATTAAAAACCGTTTTTACATTGCCATGGTTGGCGAGTTTCGACAGTATCAAATGATTCATGTTTTGAGCTAACAAGAATGCTACAATAAATAAGCGCGCGGGCATCTGAAAAACATTAAATACCACGGAAATTAAGCCAGTTTTATGCCAAATCTATCTATCTCTAAAAATAAAACTGAGTGTTCTCCAGACAAATCTACAGAAAGCAGAGCTTTGAAAATTTGAGCATGATTGAGCCCATAACTTCGGTAAAGTGCACCTGAGGCAAAATTTTGAAATTTTAACTACTTTTCGAACTATTAATTAAAAGCCGTTTTATCGCCCGCACAAAATGATTTATGCTTTTGAAATAAAGCAGAAATTCTATTTGCAAAATCACATGCATTTGAAAAACATGAAAATTATGTTGATTTTACGCCAAATTAAAAATCATAAGTAAAGAAAAGGGTACTTAAGTATTATCCCGGCGGTCCGCCAAGACAAGCGATTTTTTGCCGAAATAAATGCCGGGCACATGAAATTATTAATGGTTTTAAATACGATTGGCAACAGTTTGGCAACGCATTGAGACGATAAAACAGTTTGGCCGGAATGACCGCTGGGATAATACGTAAGTACCAAGAAAAATCCAGATTTGTTTCTTAAAGTTCATAAATTTCCAAATCCTACCAATAATGTAAATGTGTACGTTTGTGTGTTTGGATGTTTTTGACTGAATCACACAAAAATGGTTGAACGGATTTGAAAAAAATTTGTAATGAAAATAGCTTATGCCCTGGATTAATATACAGGCAGCCTTTCAAGCATATAGCATAAATAATTCTTTTACAAAGACACTCAAAATAACTCTAATGCATTGCGCTCTATGGAAATTTTGTAGCTACTAAACCGATTCTAAAACTTTTTTCACTGATTAAAAGTTACATTATTCCTGAGTATCATTGTTTGTTTTTGGATTAAAGATCGATTCACTGCACTGGGGTCCTAGGCCTATATGGAAAATTCCTCTGTGGGGGATTTTCTAAGGGATCCTAGCCCGTATTTATGCGAGGTTTTTTAGAAAACCACGGAAAACTGGGAGCGGCTAGGTCGACAGACGCGACCAGGGTTTGAATCTGGCGCCTCCCCCCTTGCAGTTTTGAGAGCAGAACTTCTTAGACACTGGTGGCATCCTAAGTGTTATAGGCTACCTTTAATGCATGTATCACAGATAGTTCTTTTACAGGGATGCTAATAAGAATTACATTACGCTCTATGTGCATCTCTGTAAGTACTGAACCGATTCCTAAACTTTTTTTACTGATAGTAAGCTACACTATTCTTGAGTATTATAGGCTAAAATTCATGCATGTAGCATAAATAATTCCTTTACAGGAACACTCAAAATAATTCTAATACATTACGCTCTCTGGATATCTCTGTAACTACAGAACCGATTCTCAAACTTTTTCACTAATAGAAAGCTGCTCTATTCCTGATTATCATAGACTAAAATTCATGCATATAGCATAAATATTTCTTTTACAAAACAGTTCGCAAATACTGTCATAACTGTCTCGATTCGCCAATGCCTGAAAAAATCTAAATTTAGTAACTCTGTGCATATTCTCTTATTTTAAATGAAGTATACTAACATGCATTATACTTCATTTGAAACAAGTAAAAAGCAAATAATATTTAAATGCAGTTTCTTTTGTCGCAACAATATAATTATTCACACATGCTAAATTTCTGTCGGGACCTAATTCTAAAGCCGACGCGGACGAAGTCGCGGGTAGCAGCTAGTAAATAAAATAAATGCAGAAATATAAGAAAATGTTTCTTCTCTTTCATTTTGATCAGATTTTCCGTAGAATGCTTTTCTGCTTTCCAGAAAATGTGATCTTAGAGCTATATCTTGCAGACTTATTATTTTCGATTCTGGGAGCTGTATTAGCTTGTG
>JAWZYV010001250.1:0-16975 GCA_038373885.1 Cheiracanthium punctorium | reverse complement strand
CTATACTCCCCTAGAGTGCGTACTCCGCTTATAATCGCTGGAAAAATTATTTGCACTCCTCAGAAACACAATGATATTTAATGTTGCCATTCAAATTCATATTAATTAGGAGCCAAAGCGTAATAAAATCAGGACATCTGTTTCAGCTGTATTTTTAATAATGTAAAACCTATTCGACACCTTGCGAATTCGCCACCCATGGCGATTTTTCATTATTGGGCGACTTGCGTACACGTGAAGTTTAATAAAAGCTACGGAACAGATAAGATAGCTTGCCACCAATGGCGACTTTTCATTATTTTTTCGATTTACACATGCTCACAACCTATAATTACTGTTCATTTAGGTTACCAGGAAAACCGTTATCCATATTTTCATCTACATAATCGTTTGCAGATTGGCGTACTTAGCACCACGAATTATACCATCTCGTCGCGCTAGCAAATATCCAGTGTACTGTAACTGCTTTAGTAAAATATGATAAGAGTTTTTACAAAAACACCGTCTTCACAGAGAACTGGTGGTTATAAAGTGAAACTGTACTAAAGTGGTCACTATCGACAGACGATCTCTTAGCTAAGGTGGTCATTTAGTATGTTCTACTGTATATGGAATCTTGAGACATACTCTTTGACGGACCTTTATTCACGCTCGAAAAATAAAAATAAAAATATGCTATATGGTCGAATTTCGACCACTGACAGACACACAACTAGTAATAATAAATCTTCCTTTTTTAAATCAGAGTAAAATGTAATCTTTGTAAAATAATAATCATGACATTGGTGCGTAAAAGAAGCACAGAACGAAATACTGGCATTAATACTCCTTTTTACTGGTGTGCTCGTGATATTTTCTTGTTCTCTCTTACATGTATAATCATGCACTCATACATCATACACTAATTATTTTTCAAAAAATTTGATGTACTATATATAGACTGGCAGTACAGTCTCGCGGACCAGTGGTTGGGAAACACTGCACTAGTATAGTACTGACATGCAAATGCAATTTAAAGGACGCTTCTAAGGAATCACTCTGGTAGCAAGAAACAACAGAACTCCCTTAAATCACTAAATTAGTTTTCTGGAATAGAGGAAAAATTGCCAAATATTTGAAAATAGTATGAAAAGACATTTTTTTAAACTAAAAAAGTATCCCCAGGTAGCCTAATCTTTGAACTAGTAGCAAAAGTCTTTTTAGCTGTTGGTGGACACCTTGTTGCTGGTAACAAAGTGGACATCTACTCATTAGTTGATTCCTTGAACAGATGCACAAATATATATAAATGTTATGGACCATTTATGATATTTGTTACGTGTGAAATAATCTGCTTAAAAACGAAAATGTTTTTGGCTCCAATTTTTTTTTAATTATAAATGTCTTATAAGCAAAGTGGACATGTGTCGCCTTTCTTCAAGCTAAAGAATTGATTTATCATTGACAGTGCGAATACTGAAGAATTCTTTTAAAATTTCCTGAATAACGCATTTTTCTGGCAAACGTTTATTCAGCAAAACAGTTAACAGTTCCTAAAAAACACATTTTCATAGCACTATTTAGAAAAGGATATCTTAAATTTTTTTTAGAATGACCCATATATGAACACCGATCGAGCGAGTGCTTACTAATAAGTAACAAAGTAAACCGATATCAGAATATTAGGGCACAAAAATTAGATTTAACAAAAAATAGTGGAAGAGAGTAACAAAAAATGGTGGAAGAGAAAAATCTTCAGCCAGTAGCGAGATTCGTTACACCAACGCCATGTTCTCGGAAATGTAAACAACGTTTAGGATGGGAGTCACATAATAAGAATTGACCCTACCTCTGGCACTGGCTTTAGTGGCTATTAAAAAATAAGTTTTTTTTTGCGACTTTTTAATTTTTTTTTTTTTTTTTTTTTTTCAAACAGAATTGGGTAGGGGGGCGACGTTGTCACATCCTAGCAAAGTAATTAGCGGGGGGGGGGGCATTAAAAGAATTGAAAGTACGAACATTTGAAACCTTAAGTCAAAGTATCAAACTGAAATTATTTCGACAGAATGAATCAAGGCAAACCTTAAGAAATGCATTTTGACAATAATCGGAAATATGGAGTAAGACCATTCACAGAAATTTATTCCAACAGAAAAGCATGCCTCTGAAGCAAATCGATAGGGAACACTGGGTTGCTATGGTAGCAGTTGCTGCGATAACCAACTGTTGCAGATTATGATCACACCACGAAACTGAAATTATCTTTGTAGTTGCTTTTATGGGCCAGAAAGACGTGCATTTATCAAGTACTGATAGGTAGATTTATTTTTATGCGCAAACGATTTATAATAAGACCGCACTTTGCTATTTGCAAACGAAGTTGCAAATGCCCAAAATGGAAGTAATTGTAGGTTTGGTGGCGATGCATTTGGATTGATTGCTTCGCTATAGAATGCAAGAATTAATGTCGTGCATTTAGTTAACGTAAACAGAACACCATTTTCCGCTTCTCGTAATAAAATTAACGATATCAGGGTATTATTCACTGCTAGACGTTTTTAAATAACAGGATAAATGTGTGTGTGTGTCTGTACATACATTTACACAATTGCGAGCCAGGCTAGTTTAAAAAGCTGCGACTCAAAAATTATGCCCACTTTAAAATTCTACACACAAGGAAATAACGTACCCCCACCACCCCCCATATTTTTTTATTTATACAACCCGCGCTTGTTTTTACGTAGGGACCATTTACAAATTTCGTAAAATCGTCTATGGAATGTGCATTCGGGACTGCTCGCTTGTTCGTAAAATCGCAAAGTGTTCTGGGAAAAAACAAGGTTCATAAAAACAAGCGTCGACAAAATCATTTCTCTCTGGTGATGCAGATTTTACGTCTGAGCTTACCTAATTGATCATCTAACGCCCCTTAGGAATATATGACGTTAAAATGACGTTGACTTCACTAGCGATTTAAAAACAATGAGCAGAGAATACTCCCTTTAGGAGTACAACATTCCTTTCTCAGAAGTCTAGCAGTAGGAAGTTTAGAAATACTAACCATTCCTTCCTCTACTGAAGCACAACACAATAATCATTTAAAATTTTCTTATCACGAACTGTATAGTGTGATACAATAAACTGATTGTTTTGTGAGGCAGCTTTACATTATTCTCATCAAGCAAACAGAAAGCTGTACATAATGCTCATTTCCCTGTAGTAACAAGAATCGATCCAGGAATTTTTTCCAGAATCTCATTTTTGTGAATTTCAATATCTATTTTGTGAATTTCCGCGTCTACTTTTGGTGAATTTTCAAAACAATTTTTGTGATTTTTAACGTCTATTTTTGTGAATTTTCATGCCAATTTTTGAGAATTTCCGCGTCTAATTTGTGAATTTTCAAAACAATGTGATTTTTAATGTCTATTTTTGTGAATTTTCATACCAATTTTTGAGAATTTCCATGTCTCTGAATTTTTATAACAATTTTAGTGAATTTCAATGTCGTTTTGTGAATTTTCCAGACAATTTTTGTGAGTCCCTTTTTTAGGAATAATTAACAAAACAAATTAAAATATACGGTAAAATCACAGTGAAAGTTACACGTAATCGACTGTATTTTCGTGGAGGGGTCGTTTTGATAGATTGTAATTTTGTGAAGGGATCGTAAAACGGACCCAAATTTCGTCTGCATCAACACCTGCTAGTAGTATTTATCAAGTACTAATCTTTGGTAAAATTCAGAAACTAAAAAACGCTTTTTAAAACTTTTTATGGATCTAAAATATCGCCTCTCCCTTTTCGCTCAGAAATACTCATATAGGTTCTCACGCGTGATTACGTCTGCATTCGCGGTCCGACATCACACAAGACGGGCGAGTGACCACTAATTTTTTTATTGTCTTAGAGTGATGGTTGCTGTTTCATTATTCTACCAACTCTCTTTTTCTCTCTTTTTTTTAAATGCACACAGAAAACAGTATGCTATTTCTAATTAACATTCCAATACTGTTATACGTAATCAAGTGAAGTGGGACAACAACAACAAAAACGCAAACGAAACGAAAACCCAATACATTCATTAAGTTCTGTAAGAATTAGTGAGACGAACGTACGGTATTATTTTTTGCTAAGCCTTCTTTAATTGGACTTACAGGAATAGAGCACCACACAGCACTATAATTGTTTAAAGCTATTTCTTGCCCTCTCGGAGAAATTAGGATAAATGCCTCAGTTCAGATTTTTTTTTAAACGGGAACCCCGCATTTACGTATTTTTCAAAAAGAATGTCCTGTAATTTTCTACTGGGCATAACGCAGACAGAACACTTTACCGTAAAATTGTACTAATCAAGCGATTATAAAAGCCAGTTTTAACATATTTCTGAACAAATGTTCGCTCGCTGATACACACAGCAGTTACACTATATAAGCATTCGTAATTCTTTCATTTTTCAAGTTATATTAAAATGTTTTGTATATTAAAATGTACGATTTTAAGTATTAGTAGTATTAGTAGTAAGTATTAGTAAGTATTAGTAAGTAAGTATTAGTAGTATATAGTAAGTATTAGTAGTAAGATTTAATTTATTAATTTATTTTTTGCGTGCGTGTGTGTGTGCGCGACTGTGGCTGGTTGATACAAGAATTCACTCGTTGAATTAAAAAAAAAAAAGTTACAAGGTTAAGTGAACTAATATTTTAGAGCACCTATATGACGATATGAATAAGGGTTAGCGCTTGGATAAATAAGGAAAGGAGACTTGACATTCACGGAATATAATCAAGGTTTAAAAATATATAAATAATAAAAATACATAATTTTATACTTTCGAACGAAAATTAATATGCACATGCATAAAATTAAACATTAGAGCGAAATATAACTTTAAAAAATTTGTCTGTAAAAGAATAAACCGGGACGAATAAATTAGATAAATAAATACTCAACTTCTCAGAAATATAGAAACAGGGCAAATTTAAAAGCCCGACCTCACAGACCTAAAACCAACTCACCTTAATACATTTCCAGGGACTGTGCTTTTGTTAAGAGAGAGCTAATGGTTCTTTTGGGCAGACGGCGAAAAGAAAGGAGGAGGAGGGGGGTAACGGGAGGAAGATCATTTCATTACCTTCGATTTTCCACTACGCCCCCCCCCCCCTCCTTAACCAAGATATATATTTTTAATATTTCTGTGTTTTCGGCGGGGGACTCTTTTCTTCCGCACACGATGATTATCATTCGCTTTTAAAATAAGGTGGTTGGGGAGGGATTGAGGTTATGAAAATCATTCTCTTTCCATAGCTCGTCCATCAATTTAAGACATATGGATAATAAATGGCAGTTACAACTTTTGTGGGAGAAAATTTACCGGTACATGCAGAATGGTGCCCTGGCGTGACGAAAGCGAGGGTGTATATTGATAAATAAATAGAATGCAGGTCGTTAGGTATTTTATTTTAAAAAGCTTTGAGCTGTGTGAATTAGGCATGCCAGTTATAATTCTGCAGAGAAAAGGAAGTCGATGAAAGAATATTCAGGTGGAACGTAGGTTTGGCAAAAACGTAAAGTTTTTTTTTTTTTTCCCCCCCTTTGCTCTAAAGAAATTTCCTGTGAATGATTAGTTGTTTTATGCACACGCGATAAAATTAGTCTATGTTTACGGTCAAAGCGGTCGTCAACCTTCTGATGATTTTTTTTTCTTCTTCCGTCTTTTTGTGGTGTGTGTGTGTGTACATTTAAAAAATATATATATTCTGTATTATCGGAGAGAAAAACACCGCACATAATATAGAATGGTAATGTATTAATTGGTGCTATTCTAACACGCCATTTTAACTCGCCGTAAGGCACGCGGACTATGAACATAGACCATTTACCTCCACTGGAAAATGTATTCCACCAACCTGGTTTCCGAATTCGAGATCAAATGGGATACAAATACAAATATTAATGTTCGATTTTTACTACAAAAAGATTTATTTACAGATCATGACAAAGCTTACGCCAGACCTGTAACGGATTTTATGGGATAGCCTTTAGCAGGGTGTCCAATAATATCAGGAGGCGAAAATAGTATCATTCGTAGCTTCAGTGACATAAAAAAGTCGTCAATTTAGTAGCCATTTTCTAAATTTTAGTTGCCAAAATAGTCGCATTTTTGGATGATTTTGTAGTTAAGAAATAAACATACCGTCATTTTACCTTCAATTAAGAAGGAATGAATAAAATGATAAATTAAAAAACTCCTTGCGTTATATAACAGAGCATATAAGGCATTCATTTTTGGTAGCACGATTGAAAAAATAAATCAAAATATTTGATTAAAGACCGGTCGGAACTTTGAAAAGAATAGGCAGTTGACAAAAACTTATATGATTTTCAAATGAGTCGCCTGGAGTAAGGTACAAGTAAAGTAGCCCAAAACTTGAAAATAGTATGAAAATGACATTTTTTTGATAAAAAAGTCACCCAAGTAGCCTAATCTTTAAATTAGTAGCAAAAGTCGCCGGTGGAGAACCTGCCTTCGGCTTCTTAAATCTGTGGGGGTCGCACGGAAGATTAAATAATTGAGGTCCCTTGCTGAATTTCCTGATCTTTCTTCAACAACATTACAAAAATATTTATAAGTTTAATACAGGGACATAAAAGTGGGTTCTCAAATACACCCAAGGTCTTCTAGATGCGGGCTCCGTGGATCCAGGTGGAACCCACCGAGTGAGTTAAAAGAAAACTGTTCTTTTTTTAAATAAGTTGCTAAAAATGCATGCCATAGCGGATATCTTAACCCTGACGCCGATACATGCTAATTAAAGAATTTTACGAGTTATCAAGATAAAAGATTAAGTCATTAAGTTATGAAGTTGAAATACGTGTATATGGTATCTACCTTTCCTTTAACACGTCAAAAATTGTATTAATATCCAGAATTATTGTTCTTGAATTCTTGAATTACATTTTTTAAATCAAGCTAACTATAAAATCAGAAGGTATACACTTATATTAATTTATTTGCAATTTTCAAAAATGCGATCCACCAAAAACCTAAATTGTTTTTACTAAAAACTGCGATTTTCACGAAGGGTTTTTTTTTTTTTTTTTTAATGCGGTATACTACTGTAGAGGACGAAGGCAAGAGTGTATGTTCTGAAAATTCTTAAATGATGTAAATGTTTTAATTTACTATTATTACTATTTAAATGTCCACTTCTTAATCTGTAATTTTGTTCACAAAAATTTTCGAGAAAAAGTTCAAACGAATAATTTGATTAGAAAAATTCAGTTTAAAAAAAAAAAGAAAAAAAAAAGCTGTGTCACAGAACATAATGCATGTGTATCATATTTTAAATAACACTAGTGTTTTTTCATACAGTTAAACCGTTAAAACTTAACTCCCCGCACGAGTACAATGTAAACAACAAAGAAAAGTTACACATTTTTGCACAACTAATGAAAATACTTTGTCTGTTTTTGTTTTTGTTTTTTTTAAAGAAAGAAAGAGCATTAATAATCAAGGTAGTTTATTCCAGAAAAGCTTGCAAACTTCTTTTTTATGAAATAGAATGTCTAAATTATAATTTGTATGCATATTGCAGTATATTTAGAAAACATTTGGCAGATTTGTTTCTTTGCAACGTTTAAACATGAATTACACTTAGTGCCATCTCTCGGCAAAAAAATAACACTTAAAAAATTTTATTTTTAAAATAATTTTTTTTTTCCCCAATTGTACGAGTCGTCTGGTACAGTAAAGTCCAAGTAAGCATTTATGGAATTTAAGAAGTAATCTAATACACAGGATGCAAAGAACATTCCATCACCTATTTTCCCCCAAAATCAACCTATTCGAAACAGACGAATCTTGCACTCCGAGCATACTGCGCCAAAGATTAAGTGGAAGCCATATTACCCATTTATAAACATCGTTTTCAAATAATATTTCACAGGGACTACCCAAGTCGAGTCAAAAAAGAAAATAAAGATCACCGAGCAATAGTGATAATTCATCCCCAGAAAAGCTCACATTTATACACACCTCCTCCGCTTTTTCTTGTGTTAAATGGCGCTCCTTTAAACTCTGCAACAAAACATACATTCTTAACCAATCCAAGATCCATTTCTTTGTACAGTAACCGATACAACTGAAAACCCCCGCTATAAATCAAATCGGGAGACTTCTTCACATTTCTGGATTTCCCAAGCAATATAAAGGTTCCATGATTTTTCAAGAAGGGAAAAGTGGGTATAGGGTACGGTAGTGGGGGGAAGGCGCTCGCGTTAGAGTACATATTAATAATTCATACCTCGCATCCTTTTCTGCTGTGTTATTTCCCCAGTGGTAATAAATGCTGGGAAGGGGGGGGGGCATTAATAATAAGGAAGATTCCACTCCAGCCGATAGGGGGTGGGATTTTCGCGAAGTGACACATGGAGGTATGAATCGCTCCCATGAGGTAGGTTTTTATCTTTGTTTATTGGATTTTTGTGAATGCGAAAGCAGGTGGGTGGATTTCCATAAGGGGATGATCAAGAGCGGAGAGGGATATTTAGATGGTGGGAAACTGACTATTGGAAGAGGCAGCAGGCAACAGCCTTGTTCGTTAATGAGAAAAATAGGAAGCAAACTATGTGGGAGGGCACATTATTAAAACCAAAGAAGAGGAGAAGCTTGGTGAAGGTCCTGTCATACGACGCAGTTTCGTGTCCCAAAATGCGCAGAACGTACAACACTTTCGCACCGCACTACAGCGAATTAAAGCTGCTTTGCATACGGAATGCTCAAACCACATACAGCTGAGTTCACGGTGGTGAAAGTGGTTCGGTTCGAAAGATTGTGGTCAGTCCACAAGTCGTCATTTGGGCAAGGGCGGCTGGAAGCTGAATTCTCTGAGGTGGCTATTGAACTTTTTACACAGTTCTATAAATTATTTAAAATGCAAACTGAAAGAGTGAAATCGTGAAGTATGTGAATCTAAAATTGTAATCAACAAAATTTCGGAGGGGACCAAGGCCTCAATGCCCCCCAATCACTGGAGCCGCGCTTGCCTTTGAGGGAAGTGATCTTCCTTTTTTGTGACGAAATAAACATTTCGAAAGTACTGTCAAATCACCGTGCTTCAAAATACTGGATAGTTTTCTTAAAATTTTATTTTTAACACAGTAATTTGCATTTTGAATGTTCCATGAGCGATTTTTCAACGTCATTTCATTGATAAAATCTGAGCTCCAAAAAATACTAGGAGAGGCAGGTTGGTTGGAGTTTAATAGTACTAGATCCAGAAAGGTCATGCTGCACCAACTAGGAGAGGTAGGAATCCTGAGCAAAGGCGGGCACATCATCTAGGGCTTTGATTTGCCCGATTTCTCACTGCATAGTCAATATATTCAACCTTGGTTAGAAAAAGCATGGTTTCAAATAAGAGTATCACACGGCTGTTTTCGCAACTGCATAGAAAAATTGCAGTGCATATTATTAGTAATTATCGTAGATTATTCAGTAAAGTGTGTTCGCTGATGTTTAAAATTCTAGCAAATTTGTTTACAAATAAAAACGATTATGTATATGAGCAAATATGTAATACTGAAATTCAATATAAAACTAAATAAAAAGAAATGTAAATATGTAGGTATTTTAAAAAATATTTTTAGTGAGTTGTAAACGCTACACACGGTCCAAAATGGGTTATATCATGTCATAACTTTTTCTTAGCATATAACAGTTCCACTGCTAAAAAACTGAAATTAGCCAATGTACTTGTATAACACACTGAATTACGGTTAACGAGAAAAATAAATTTCCCAAACAAAACCATTATGGCAAAGCAGAAGAAAACTTTTGTATGTACACACAGATTCTGAAACAGTGGAGAAAGATATAGAGCGGTGCCAAAGACGTATTCAAGGGGTGGGTCCAGGATATCCGTAACCCTCCCGAAATTTAAATTTTTATTAACAAAATGATAAAGGATTCTTGTGAAAAATTCTGCCTTACTCACTGTCTTTTACTTTTTCCGGATCTGTCCCTGAGCGGCGCGATACTTTTTGAAAAATGGAATCGTCCCTAACTCCGGCAACCATGACGTACTCACAAAGTAAACAAACCAAACTCTGTTATAACAATTCCCCAATTCAAGTCCTCCCGGAGTTACATACATACACACGCGCATTCCCCCTTGAAAACAATCCAGAAAGCTGCCATCTCACATTTTTTACCTGGGACAAGTGCTTTTAAAAAGCATGCGACTTTTAAAACACTCAAGGAAAAAAAAAAAAAAACCGAAAAATAATGCATGCACTTTAGCGACTTATTTACACACCTCTTCATGTGCAAGTAGTTAAAAAAAAAAAAAAAAAAAAAAAAACACGTCCTCTAACCACTTCACAGATTTTGTGTGCATGGTTCCTGCGAGCTGCATAGCACAACAATACGGTCTTTCTCTCCCCCAAGAAAAACGCAAACGCTCCCGCGAAAAAGAAAAGAAAAATAGAATATAGATATATGCGCCAATAAATAAAAGCTTTCTTCTATATTTCCCTGGACAGCGGAGGTATATAAGCGCGATGGTGGAGACAGAAAGCGGATCATTTTCAACAAGAGAAGTTCAGAGGGGACCGTGCGGGGGTGGGTTGGAGACGTGGCAAATATCGATTGAGGAAAATATCGATTGGTTATTGTGCTGGCAAGGGACTGTTACAGATACCTACTGTGCTGTATACCTGAAACGGCAAATGATGCATAGAGTAACCTCCCCCACCTTTTTATGAAGGTTATAAGAGCCAAAGATAATAACAAAGTGCAATGTACGTGCACTGTTAATGTCGAACGTAATTTGCGAAAATGTCAAGTCAGAAAGCATAAAGTACTGCCTATCCTATCGTTTTATAAAATAAGATAAAAATCTTCAGAACATTTCATTCGAGATGTCTCCTTATGGAGCTTCTGAACTCTTGGATCCGAAACATACGACATAATATGATGGTTTTCAACGACAATTGAAAAGCACTATTATGTCTTACACTTTATACAATAATACTGAATTTTTGCATAACGAATTTCCAAACGACTATATTCTCAAAGAACGCCTTTAATCATCCTAGTACTACATCGCATAAATGTTTTTCGTTCCAATAAATGAATTATGTTAAATTCAAACTTATCACTCTAGAGCTGGTAAAAAAAATGCAAAATTACTCAATCAATAAAAAAAAGTATTACGCTGTAAAACATTATTTTACCACTGGATTTTCAACATAATGAGAATAGAAAAATAATTGCACAATTTCGTTGAAGATCCGCTTCCTCATAAGTATGAAAATCAAATTCAATTTTCAGTCTAAACGAACCGTAAATTGAGAAAAAAATCTTTACATTATTAAGTACATAAATCATTCCAGAAGCTGTTAGACTAAGCGCATATTTTAAGCACTTGGCTAGATTTTAATAGATGCTTTTCTGTACTTGTCACTGAAGGCCGTCATACATTATTGTATCCATTAGAGTTTTTTTACTTTAAATTTTACTAGAATCGATCTAAAATAATTTAAAAACTAAATTATTCAGGAATGACACAACTGTTCTCAGAACTAATGTAAATGATTAAGGAAATAAGTGTATTAGACTATCTTGACATCGTGAAACAGACTTTTCCTTGATGTACATCTAAAATATTATGTTTATGCGATTAAATTGTTCGAAGAGTAAACACCAAATCGAATCAATTTACCGTATCTTTCCTTTCGTTCCAGTGTAGAAAGTACCAAGTCCATAGAGCTTCTTCGTGAAAATAGAAAGCAAAGCAAATTCGAACAAAAATATACAAGAGATATTTTTCTCGAATAATCGAGAACATATAAAAAAGGATGACAAATAATTTTATGCTTCATCAGAATAACTTCACGAGTTAATATAAATCCTGTCGTGTACGACGATCAATCAGAACGTAGAATACTTCATTCACCATAGCCCCTATCTCTGACGGTTCCTAATACGAGGTATTCCCGTAAGTACACTCATTTTCATTCCAGTCATGAAATCAGCAACGCATTAATTTCACCGGTATCTGAAGAGATGCTCTCTCTATAGAATAAACGAATAGCCACTGTTTCTTGGAAACATTGGTAAAACAAATGAGGCGTGAGCTGTACCATCGAAGATAGGAAAAAGAACACCATCACCAAGAACAAATATCAGGCTTCCTTTGATTTGGATGGTGTTAGATGTTGATAGTCATCCAAGAGGAGGAGTAGCCAAGGAAGGGGGGGGTTAGGGGGGTCATAACCCCCCCATGAGAAATTTTTGTCATACAAAATGTATATTCTTCACTACATTATTACACACACGTATACATATATGAGTTGTAGTAGTCGTAACCCCTCCCCCATGAAAAATTTCTGGCTACGCCCCTGTTCAAGAGGTTTCTCATTCAGCACAGAACCATTTGGGCGGAATTTGTTCAAATGAAACTAAATTGAATTGTTTGGGTGGCTTCTTCTAATATGTATACCTTTTTCGGACGTTTAACCAATGACTTTCCAAGATACAATCATTTATTCTGAAGTGAACATCTCTTCAAATGCAATACTTGTGAAAAAGGTAAATACGTTAGCGATTTTGAAGAAATGAAGCATTTTTGGAGCACTAATATACGTAGCTCGCCATGGCGCATCTCCTGGGAGAGGCTGGATTAGCTGCAAAGCCCGACGAATACTAGGTTACATAAAAGTATTAGCCTAACGCTTTGGATTTGTCACATTTTAATCTGTCCAGTAAAAGAAAGGTTGATATCTGAAGAATAATTAGAAAAAATCCATTCCGTTCCTGGAATGAGATAGTCCAACTTTGAAACCCAGCATATCCCACTGTGTTAGGTTGATATCATCAGATTTTTCTCAGGTCCAAATCTATTAGTAAGCCCAGGAGCAGAATTGTATTCAGTATTCTGCAACATGACCTCTAATACACTGCTGGCCACCCAAATTGCAACACCAAGAAAAACAAGAGATATCACAACAAAATTTATTGTGTGGATAACATGTTGACCAAGTAACAAATGATTAAATTTACAGCATTCTATGAAGCGTGGTTCCTGCCAAAATCAGTACCCAGAGTAGCCGCCGTTGTTGGAGATCACAGCTGCCACACGCCTCGGCATTGATTCAAAGAGACTTTGAATGTGTTCTTGGGGTACAGCAGACCAAGCAGCTTCCACACGTTGCCAAAGTTGATCTGGTGTGACAGCTGGGGATGAACTCTGGGTCAGTCGTTGAGCAACCATGGACCACATGTTTTCTATCGGCGAAAGATCCGGAGAGCGCGCCGGCCAGGGAAGCAATTCAATCTGGTGATTGACGAAGAACCCTTGGACAATGCGTGCCACGTGTGGCCGTGCATTATCCTGCTGAAATATGGCTGTTGGCAAGCCCTGAAGGTAAGAAAGGACAACTGGCTCCAACACCTCGGAGATGTAGCGCTGGCTGGTTAAAGTACCGGCAATGCGTACTAGAGGAGTGCGAGAGAGATATCCGATACCGCCCCATACCATAATACCCGGTGCAGGACCAGTGTGACGGTGCATAATGCAGCTGTTCAGCATCCTCTCTCCACGGTGTCTCCAGACTCGAATCCGACCGTCGTGGTGTTGCATACAGAAGCGTGACTCGTCAGTAAAGAGAATTTCATTCCATTCTGTCGTCCACATCCTTCTTTCATCGCACCATTGGCGGCGGAGACGTCTGTGGTTCCGCGTCAGAGGTAGACAAAGCAACGGACGTCTTGCGGACAGACCATTCTGCTGTAAACGACGTCGAATGGTACGCGCAGACACTGGATGATGCGTTACAGACTGAATCTGCTGTGATATGGTTCGTGATGTGACTGAGCGGTCCGTCACTGCCATGCGTACAATCTGCCTGTCATCACGTGACGTGGTGCACTGAGGTCGATGCGGTCGATCACGTCTGTCCGTCGTACCCTCCTGCACCCAACGATCACATATCCGCATCACAGTTGTTTGGTTTCGTCCAATACGACGACCGATTTCCCTGAAAGATAACCCACAATCTCGGTATGCCACTATCCTTCCTCTGTCAAACTCGGATACTTGATCAAAAGATGATCGTTGTTTCCTACGAGGCATAATTTATCGTTTTTTTGAAAAAAAAGCAAGAAAAACACAATTGCTGTACTTGAAACCGTCGAAATCTCCAAGCCTTAAATAGCGCTTTGAGGTGGCGCGACAGGCGCGCTTGATGTGCGTCTGCGCTGAAATTCTAATCATTTGCATATCTCACCTCAGCTAATGCATGTTGTAAATTTCATATTATTTGCATGCTTCCTTCAGGGTGTTGCATTTACGATGGCCAGCAGTGTAGTTGCAAATGTTCTGCAAGCATTTTGTCCAGTCTGTCAGGCCATGATAAAATGCAAAACTGTTATAAAAAGCACAGCATAAAGGAAGCTTCGCTTTAATTGTTCTACAGAAGGTATGTTTTTCATTTCTTCTTTCTTTTAAAGGACGAAATGTTCTGCAAAGACTCCGATTGTTCTGCGACATCTGTCGCACTTTTAGTTTTTAGGTTCGTAAGTAACAACTAACCCGGTTTTGGATCTGAAGGTGCATACCATTCACCACATAGCAGCTGGACAACTATAACAAGTAAGGAAAACTTCGATTTTAGTACAACGTCATACCACACAAGAAGAACTAACTTTGTTTTTCTCTCTCCAAAACTCACCAAAAATGGATCTGTCTCCGGCAATAAAAACCCATCGAGTCAAGACTTTCGGCGGGGCAAAAATATACAAATTAACCTCTTTCCTCATCTCCCAGAACTCCACAGCAAAAGACGATGATGAGTCGTTTAGAGTGTGCTGTGCGTGTATGTGTTTGTTCCATCCAGCCTTCACTCTCTCATCGTCTGACTCCCGAGTTTTCTTCGCTGTATCTTGGAAGGGATGCCCCCCCCCCCTAATGAGCAGACGACACGCTCCGAGAGTCCCTCTCTTCTCTTCTCCCAAAGTTTTAAAAGCAAGGAGTAAAACCCCTTCTACTCGTCGCTCACACGCAGTTTAAGACTTTTCAAAAGGGGGAAGGGAAGGGGTTAAAAATTGCGCCAAGTTTCTCTAAAGCGTTTTATAATTAAATAGCGGTTAAGAATGCTTTAGGGGGTGGAGTGCGCTGTAATGAACGCTAAGAGGAAAGCCGTTACCGAAAACATTCCCTTTCCGCACATACCCCCCCCCCCCCTCCGCCGTTACCTTTTTCCAATGTTCTTTGAAAAGGATTAATTCGGGGCCGGTGCAGGAGGGGGGGATGGGTGTAATTCTCAATTTTTGTGTTTTAATTTAAATGTGACGAGGTAAAGGGGGCAGGGAGGTGGTGCGTGCTGCGAAGTATGTGAAGAATCTAACGCATGTCGGTAAATTTGGGGGGCCGAGATTAGAAGTTTAAAAATATTCTAAAAACGCTTGGGGGCGAAAGGAAAATACTTAAAGAGTAAACAAATTGGCATTGGTGAACTTTCAGAGGGAGGGCTGGAAGGCAGAAACAACATTTGTCCAAGTTGAAAGAAGAAAACGGTTGGCTTAAGGTTAAGAAAAGCTCGAAAAATAATTACTCTTAAATTATTCACGAGGTCCTTGATGAAATGGCGAGATTTATACAAATAAGGATTGGGAATCAGAGATTAATATTCCAGGAAAAGAAAAATCCATATTTTTTTTAAACGTCTTGTTGATTCTTCTTTGAAGCATATGAGGGCTTTTTCGGCAGAATTTAAAAATTCATTCCGTAAATTAAATGGTGTACGGTTGAAATTATATATGGATTCAAATTTTAATGTTCCAACAAAGGTAATGTTTTAGAAAGTTATCCTCAAGGATATACTTTAAGATAACCCACTACTTTGTCACACTGTGTGTTGACTGCTGCAGAAGGCCGAATATTTTTTCGTCGATCGTCCAGTGTAGAGCTGAAGCAAACTGCATGTATTCGGTACTAAGATACGGATAATCACTCAGACTCGAAGTAACGAATTGTTACTTTTCGGTTGATATCGTTACTCGATCCGAAGGTTTCGGATCGAGCAGCTTCGAACTTCGAATACAGACTGCCAGGCGAGGGGGGAAACAGGCTCCAGTAATCGAGTACTAATATCTTCTGTTATTTGTTACTGGCAGTTACTGGATATCGGATCGCGGTTTCAAGGGGGAAAATGACTTTCGAGTGTGCATTTCGGATCGACCAGGTTCGAACTTCGAATACAAGACTGCGGGAGGGAGAAAATGAATTTCGGTATTTGAGTAGTAGTATGTTCTGGTTGCAATTCGTTTGTGCCGAGCCGGATGGTATCGTTTTGATGAGGTTTGGAAGAATCCGTATGTGTCGTTACAGTTATGGAGATGGATATACTATCAGCTGCTCTATTGATATGGGTCGTAGAATGGGGGATAGGATCCGGTGTATAGCATGTTCTTATGCGCAGTTGAACTTTTTTTGCGGGAGGGGGGGAAGGGGGTGTTCTTATAATTGTAGAGGAGCAATACATATAATTGTAGAGGAGCAATACATATAAGAGAAGCATGCTAGTAAGGGGTGCTAATTTCGGGCTTTCTAACATTTTGGTACTAAATAGTGGTGCAATCAGAATTCTTTCTTTCAGGGTGGTTCCGAAGCAGGATTGCGAACTTAACTTTTTCTTTTTTTTTTTTTTAGCTAGAATCGAATATGAGTAATAAATAACAAATTATTTAAATACACATTTTAAAAAATATATTTTTATAAAGTAAACGAATTCACATATTTTTATTATTTAAAATATTATTTGGAACTAAAAAAAAAAATATTTAGCATGGAAACCTAAAACACATTTTTTAAGTAATTGTTTAAAAAATATATAAAAATTGTGAGCGACCCGGGATTTCTATGCCCACTCATGCGTAGCCACTGGTATTAAAATAATTCCAAGCAGTTCAGTATGTTTCTAAAATGTCGGC
>JAWZYV010001249.1:0-32695 GCA_038373885.1 Cheiracanthium punctorium | reverse complement strand
CCACTGTGTCCATGCGGTATACGTGCACAGTGGCGCAGAGAGGGAGGGGGAACAGGGGAAAAATCCCCAGGGCTTCAGCTTGTGAAGGGCCCCCGCTTTTGCTGTTTATAGGATACTTAATTGTGTGTTGTCAATTTTGTAAAAAAAAAAAGTCCAAATTCAGATTATGTTTCCGGATGTTTCAAATTAATTTTTGAATGAAATTACAAAAAGCCAGCTAGAGCACAAACCACCCACTTGACAAAAACGAGGAATGTTAGTGATTGAGACTTCTTTTGTAAGAAAAGTAGACATGGACGGTGTTAGTCAACGGTTTGCCATGACTAAAAGTAGAAAAAATTTATTTATAACAAGAAATCATTTTTTTCCCGAGACACATTGTTAAATAGTGGAAGAAAGGTTATAGCCAGAGGAGAGACTATCGGCTCACCCAACCTCTGAAATTTTGAAATTTCCACTTTTTTTGGTCTTCTGAATTTATTTTGGCTGTCTGCTTGCATGAATAAAAATATTAATTTTTTCAATACTGTGGAAACATGCCATGCAAAAATGTTAATGTTTCCAATACAGTTTCTCTATGGAGGTGACGAAACTTTCAAAACAAAATGTTGGTATTTTTTAGAGCATGGATGTTTATTAAACTATAATACTCTTTTAAATTAATACTTTTAATTCCATTAATTATTTTCCAATTACTATTCATTTAAAGTTTCTTTAAATGATTCATAATTTTAATAAGGTATAAATGATTGAACTAATACGTCATCAAAAGGATTTCTGGATAGCAAAGGGACTCCAAAGATTTTATCTCCGGGGCCCCGACTTGGCTCTCTGCGCCTCTGTACGTGCACGTTCAATCCGTGGTTCCGAAAGTCCCCTCGGCGGTCGCTAGCCGTTTCCGAGGGGTGCCAATATTCAGAAGTCCCCCACCTTCTGATGAGGTTCTAAATGGTGGCGGGAAATTCCGGGAAGGACGCATATGTAGCTAGCTCTAAGCGGCACATTCAGTGACGCGAGCTGTCCTCTCCTGGCAAATAAACGAATAAATAAATCCAGAATGAGCGCGGTTCCGAATTTCGGGTCCCCTACTGTAATTGTGCAAAACGAAAATAAAAGCATCTTCAGAATACATGGAGTCATTCAATATTTTTTAAAAATAATCTCCATGTATAAAGGAAGATGTCCCGACTGAGTGACATACGATCACCGCACAGCCAAGTCTACTGGAGATATTGACATGAAATTTTAGGGGCTTATAGCTTCTGTGCCCAAGACGTCATTTAAGAAGCGATTTTTAAAAATTCGAACCCAGACGGGGGTGGCGACCCAAAACGTTCTTTTCACGTTTTCCTTCATATCTCAGGGGAGAAAAGAGACAGCCGTAAAATTCTTGCTTTAAAATGTAACTAATACAAATACCTAAAAATCAATTTAAGGATTTTTTCAAATTCGCACCCAAACAGGGATAAGGGGCCCTAAACGCTCTTTAACGTTCTTTTCACATTTTCCTTCATATCTCAGAGAAAAAAAAAGAGATAGCCGTAAAATTCTTTCTTTAAAATGTAACTTATAGAAATACCTAAAAGTCCTTTTCAGGGTTTTTTAGAATTTTCATCCAAACGGTGTTAAGGGGCCTAAACGTTCTTTTCACACTTTCCTTCGTATCTCAGAAGAAAAAAGGAATGCCGCAAAATTTTTGCTTCAAAATGTAACTTCCTAAAATGTAACTTCCTAAAATGTAACTTCAAAATGTAACTTCCTGAAATTCCTAAATATCAGTTTCAAGATTTTTAGAATTCGCACCCGAACGAGGGTAAGGGGCCAAAACGTTCTTTAACGTTCTTTTCACATTTCCTTTTATATCCCAGAAGTAAAATGAGATAGGAGCAAGATTCTTGCTTTAAAATGTAACTAGCTGAAATACCTAAAAATCATTTTCAGGGTTTTTTAGAATTCGCATCCAAATGGGGGTAAGGGGCTAAAACGTTCTTTCCCCATTTATCTTCATATCTCAGAGGCTAAAAGAGATAGACGTAAAATTCTTGCTTTAAAATGTAACTAACAGAAATACCTAAAAATCTTTTTCAGGGTTTGTTAGAATTCGCACCCAAACGGGGGTAAGGGACCAATATGTTTTTTGACGTTCTTTTCATATTTCCCTTGATATATTAGAAGAAAAAGACATATCCTAAAATTCTTCCATAAAAATACAGAGAACACAAACGCCTTACAATCATTTTCAGAATTTTTTAGAATTCGCATCACAACGAAATAAAGGGGCCAAAACGTTGTTTTCAAATTTACGATCGTAGCTCGAAAGGAAAAGGAGATAGGCATAAAATTCTTCCTTTAAAATGTAGCGAACACGAATACCTAAAGTCATTTTCAGGGTTTTTTAGTATTCGTGTATAAACTGGTACGTTGTTTTCATATTTCGAACAAAAATTAAGACAACCTTAAAAATCTTGCATTCATAAACAGCCTTTTCGACGTCAAAAAGAGGTGTAGTTGACAAAAGAAAAGGCGTTTTAGCTCTTGAGTGCTGTTCATTTCAGACAAAATTTTTGTCTACCTCGTGAAAGGGCTAATGACTTTTGAAGGGTTGCCAGATTAAACGTGAAAAGTCGGGAACGTTTGCCACTTTTTACCGCCAAATTTGGCGTAAAAAAATTAAGTTCCCGAAATTGGAGCCAGCTTAGCTATATCTTCCACGTTTGTCGAGAAATTGCCTAACCCTACTCTTTATTTAATTGGGATATTGGTGTCTATATTCATGTAAATAAAGGCGAAGTATACTTAGAATATGGCTGGCGAGATTTAAAACAGTTTTAGTAGGCGATTTTAATATGGATTTGGATTTTGACGAAGTATTTTATGGAACAAGAAAGACAAATACGACACACTCGCGGATTATGATGCACATTCCATGCAGTATTTAGAAAGATCAAGTACAGTGGTGGCGCTAGACTTTCCCCGACGGGGGGTCATAACTCCCCGACGAGGGGGCACAAATACACATGTACATATGCTAAGTGGCGTATCCAAGAGGGGGCTTTGACCTCCCTCTTTTATGACATTTCTGTCACCAAGTATGATATGGAAATTTGCAACTATTTGCACCACTTGAAAATATTTTACTATAGAAAGTGATTTTTTCACAATAAATCATTTTCTAAACTAAAATATCCAGGATCCAGATAAGTTTAGAGGAGATGGAGGACTATATAATGTTTTGTTTTGTGAAATATTTCCAGAAATCGGATCGACATACATTATCGGACACCCAGGCCCCGGATATTTTCAAAAACCACTGCACAATCTTTCCTGGTAGATTATTATTTAAACTGACCCTAATTAACGTATCTCAAAATCCTTTTACATTACACAAATATTTCCCCAAGGCCTCAGCAAGCAAAACATTTCGGTGGGTGGAGGGGATCTGTAGTGCTAAAATTAAATTAACTGATCTCTAGAATCAACGTAAATAAACTGATAATGCATTTACTGAAATTTTGAAGGGGGGGGGGGGTCAAACCCACTAGAACCTCCCCCCTGGTAACGGCCTTGCACGTTTCTGTAAAATCTCGAAAGCTACTTTTAAGAGTTCTTCAGGTTAACGCTTAAAATATTTCATATGAATGAAATTCTTTGAAAAAAGTTCAGCGAAGAAAGTTCTACGCATTTTTTTTTTTTCCCCCGCAGAAAAAATATCAGAAACAAAAGTTTTTTGTGCAAGAATATTGCTGTAAATTCACTGAAAATTTATTTTATAAATTAAGCATGACTAAATTTGCACGCTTTTACACAAATTGCAGTTATTTTTATAAAATTAAGAGATATATGTAAATTTAATTACAGTTTAACTTCGATATCTCGAACATCGAAATTCTTGATATCTCATTAAATGTGTTTTCCCTTACAAATTGAATCCCACCCCACTAGTGGCATAGCGCTAGCGCTTTGAACTGGGAGACGGAAGGTGCCTGGTTCGGCACTAGGTCGCGTCCGCCGACCTAACCGTTCGGAGTTTTCCGTGGTTTTTTCCCCGAAACTTTGCATAAATACGGGTTAGGACCTCTTAGAAAGTCCCCCACGGAGGGCAAACCCACCCCAGGCCTAGATCCCTAGCGTAGATAATTGGCCGTAATCTACATTTCCATTTACAAATTGATTCCCTTTAATCTCAACGCGTTATCTCAAAAAGTCTAGTGTTTCAGGCTAACATGTTTTACTGTAAAAATATTAATCGAATTGTTAATTTATGTAATATTAATATTTTAAATCACAATAAAGTGAGAAATATGCAACTGAAATGTTTATAGGTAGAACCACTTTACAACAAAAATGTTCTTTTGAGAAAAATGATTTTGAAGGCGCGCAGTAAAGTGGCATACCGAAACTTTAGTGCTTGTTTCTACAGCTTTAAAATGATTCTACTTCAATAATTCATGTGGTGATAGTACTTATTGAAAGCTAAAAGATGGCACCGTATCTCAATTTCGAAAAGAATTGTTGTGAAATGTACCCCTGGGAGCTTCAGTTAATAATAATAATAATAATAAATTATAAAAATCTCCGAAAGAGAACGTAAATACATGCGCTATTAAATTTTTTTATAAAGTCAAGCACTCATGAAGAAAATTAACCACTTTCTTTTAAAATCTAAAATAAAATAAAATAAAAAATATCGTCAGAAAAATATAATCGGACAGCTTATTATTTGTCAAGACACACAAAAAAATAATTATTTTTAGCGAAACTAACCTTGATAAAAATTTACTTTTTTGTAATACTCCAAGATAGTTTTGAACGAGGTTTCCACAAACGTGATGAATAATTTTATAAAGTAAGCTCATTTACTAATAATTCATAGTGAAACTGTCACTTTAAAAATTTCAACATTAACGAAAAAGAGTTTAATTAATAAGGCGAATAACAAACATAATATTAATCTGTTTAAAAGTTTTAGAGTTGAATTCTGATACATATAATTCTGTAACTCAAAAATCAGTTTAGAACATATACTATTAGTTTATTTTAATAGTTTATATTTATGATGGTGCCATCCTTGGACTCAATAGCGATTTGTATAAAGATTCAAAATAAGGGAAGTTGCGGTGGCTTACGATACGCCACTGTATATAACATACAAATCTACACGCAAATATAAAACTTTTATTGTATTTATTTTAGTTACTTATTTTACAGGATAAAAGGGAAAATTTCGGAAGACGATATAGACGCTGTATACCATAATTTTTATTTAGTTTGCAGTAAAATAACTGACATATAACTGAACATTCATGACATATAACTGAATTAAAATTCACAAAAGTTAGTTATTTTTTCCCCAACGATATAAAAATTAAATTGTCAGTCAAGATTAATCAGTTTTCTTTAACTTATATTCCGTTTTTAGATCTACCCACAGCCATCTTCATACTGGACTGGAGAGGGCTTTGGTCAGAGGAGCTGATTATTATTATTATTTAATTTTTTTAAAAATTAACTTTTCTTTTTTTACCCCAAGCAAAATGTAATAAATTCTAATTCCCTTGCAGCTGTTAATCTTCTTGGTGTGCATAGCTATGAACTCTCAGCTAAAGAGGGCCGGTTAATCCAGTTAGATTTCTCTATATAGTGCAAATTCTCACTCGTTGTATATGTATAAAGTATGTTACCAAATAAACAAACTATGTATTTGACTAATTCTTAAATTACAAAAAAATAAAAATAAAAACAAATCTTACTGCTAAATTTTTATAAAATTAAAGATTAAATCGTGCATATTGTGTTCGATTGAATCTATTTATAAATAAAAAGTATATTTAGAATTTATTCAAATTTGACATCTAAGAAACAGAAAAGTACTATTTTTTTTTATTCGGAAGAAGTTAAAAGTTTAATTATCTAATTAACCACTTAGTTATAAAAATATCTTCTTACTTTCTCAACAGTTATAAGAGTTCAAGTAAGGATTACTGTGATAAAATAATTTTAAAGACATAGAATACTTTGCATAACACACTAACTTATAAATAAATAAAATACGACCAGTTTAAAATATTTCTAATTAAAATGAAAATTTTTAGTTAAAGCGTTTAAATATTCATAGGTTTATACATATTTTGAATGCCAGAGATGAATAACTGTAAAATAATTTTATAAATATTTTGTCATGTCAAATTTTAACACAATTAAATTTACATTTTAAAATGTTTCCGTAGTAAACAAAATCCGAAATTTCTTATCGCCCGAGTCGTAAATCTCTTTTTAAAATATCAATTAAGACTTATAAATTTTGTAGCTCTATGAATAAAAGTAATACAATGGGAAATTTTATTTTACATTTATGACACAAAAGCTTTTGACTCGTGAATTAATATACTGTTAATTTACATACAATTACATTAAATCTGTGTTTAATTTAAATTTGCATTAATGCAATTTGAAAGTTTATAAAGACATACCTTTCGTCCTCACTCCAATTACTAAATCGTATTTGATAACTATACCAAACAATTCGAAATTGCAACGAAAGAATATATTTTTAAAATGTATATCCTGTCCTGTAATTTAGCAGGAATGACATATAATGGGGTGAACAACATGTTACTTATCAATGGTTAAAAAGCAAGAGCACATTTAAAAGTACTCTTAGTGTTTAAAAGACAAATTAGGAGAAAATTTAGATTAATTGATAGAGTACTCAGACAGTTAATATAACTTAAAATACAATAATGCTGTAAAACATTTCATAGAATCAAATGTGAGGTCAAAAAGTCCGACTTCTACTACAGCTTCAAGTCAAAAAGTTATGACTCTGGGTCCGCAGCCATGATTAAAAGTGCACTCCAAACCATTACGAGCATCCATGTCTAAAGGACATTTAATGATATATATGTATCATTAAAATGCTGTTAATAAATAAACTTTAAAGTAGTATTTTAAAATTTCTGTGACAGAACAAGTGACTTAGTTTTTGAAATATGTGTCTTATTTTAAAATTATTTTTATTTTTAAATAACGCAGAATGTGTTCATTCAAAATTTGTGCTCAAACTAGTTTCAATTCTTTTTTATAAGGGGGGGGGGGTGAGGGGCAAGTATGGTTTTAGGGCGAGGGCACAGGGGGCGCGAATTCCTCGAGAGGAAAATATTTACACTAGTAAAAATACGCTTCAAATAAAATTGCATGTTCATGCAATTCTGAATTGGTATTCAAGCTTTGCACCCTTCCTGAAAAATATTTCTGGATCCGCCCTTGGGCATAGTATATTTGTACAAATACATGACAAAAAGCAAGTACTTAGAAGATATAATTCAATGCTTTAGAGAAATAAACTGACCATATTTTAAATAATAACATTAAAGCTTTTAAACACAATTAAAATATAATATATGAATGTAATTTACATATAACTCACTTGAAGTTTGTGGATCTGATGAACTTGAAGGATTTTCTTTCTCTAATTCCGAAGACAAACATACGTTCGAAGAGCAAGAATAAATATCCCAAGGATTCTTTCTCTTAATTCCATTTGGTAATTGAACAGGCCCCAGTCGAGTTTGTTTATGAAGATCTGAATGCTTAGTTATCCTATGTTTTTTTTTTTTTTTTTTTTTTTTTTTACATAATCATTATCAAAAATATCCCGACATAAAGCACACTGTACTTTATATCTTGTGCTTTTGGCACTACCGATGTTTTTTTTAGGAAACATAAAGCCAAAAGTGAAATTAAACTTTTATACTCTTCACAATGATATGCTATGCTGCCGTAACAAGAAAAAAAAAATGCCCACTATTCTAAACTCTGTCTAACTCACTGGCACAATGCACAATAACAAGTGTTAGAAAAGTGATGTACTGTGGGTTTGCGAAGAAAAAATAAAAATACACGGGATATTTCGACGAACTATTTCTTTCTCATCATTCTGTCATTGAGGACCAATAAAAGTACAAAAACCGTATTTCTGGAAAAAAGAACATCCCCCATTTGCTTGTGTAAGAAAAGCCATACTTCCCTTCCCTCGAAATTTTTTATCTACCCGACTGGTCTAATTAACGGTCACTGTCTCCCCTATCCCGACAACACACCCACATTGTACTTTTCTACGGTGTCCGCGACAAAATGCACAATCGTTTAAGCAATTAAAAGAGCCTCGAATAGAAAGTGGTCGCACATGTGGTCTCATAAATTTGTCGTTTGAAGAATAGACTGGCACTTTTGTTACCTTAAGATTGATGTCTTGCTGCAAATCCAGTTAAATGCCTCCTGAGAGTGGGATCACAGATTTCAAGTATACACTATTCGAATTTGAAGTCTCCCCCGCCGTCGTCAACACATCACAGTATTGGAAGATGCAGGAAGTGGCTGTTTCTCGACATGAAAAGGATCGCAGAGATGAGAGATGAATGAAAACGGAAAGTACTTTTAGCCATTATTCAGAAGTTCTGAGGAATATACCCCCCCGCCCAGAAATGTAAACATATCCGCTTCAATCTCCAATTCTCATTCGTCTTTCATGTGTATTTAAAAATTACAAAATTAAATTTTTTTAAATCGCAAAATCAAAATTAAAACTCAGCTAAAATATAGATTTCTTCTTATGAAAATTCCCCGACGAATTAATCAAATAGCCCCGATGGGGGGTCACAAGTTCCCCGACGGGGGGGCATGTGCCCCCCCGGACCCCCCATTGGAGCCACCCCTGATCAAGTATAGATAGAATATGCCTAACGAATACTGTAAAACAGTTTTTAAGGCGATTAAATCTAAAAATATGTTTAACATTTATTTGTTTATTTTCCATTTGTATTTTTTGATTTAACAATATCCATTCCGTGCGGAGAACGGGTACTTCAGCTAGTAACGTATATACAGTAGACACCGGTTATAACGTACTCTCACGGGACCTAAAAAAGTAGAACGTTATAGCCGAAGTACGTTATAAGCAATACCGCCAGTATGATTCAATATGACACAAAAAAGGAAAGTGGGCTCATAATTTCACTGTAATATGCGTTTTAAAAAAGTCTGATTTTTTTAAAAATTTAAGTTAAATAAAAAACAGAGAAAATTCTTTATTACAATTTTATGCAGATAAATAATCTGTAATTTTCTTTTGTTTCAAATGAGCAGATGCTACTTTAAAAATACCGTTTTGGTCATTCATAATAGACTTTTGTAGAGTCTGTGCATCATCATTGCGGCATTCAAAAAATCGTGATAATGTTTTTGCATCATTGAATGCATCTGGTATGCTTGGTATAGGCTCCTCTGTTTCTTCTTCACTATCATCGGAATCATTATAGACAGGGGTGGCTACAATGGGGGGTCCGTGGGGGGGCACGTGCCCCCCGTCGGGGAACTTGTGACCCCCTATCGGGGCTATTTGATTAATTCGTCGGGGAATTTTCATAAGAAGAAATCTATATTTTAGCTGAGTTTTAATTTTGATTTTGCGATTTAAAAAAATTTAATTTTGTAATTTTTAAATACACATGAAAGACGAATGAGAATTGGAGATTGAAGCGGATATGTTTACATTTCTGGGCGGGGGGGTATATTCCTCAGAACTTCTGAATAATGGCTAAAAGTACTTTCCGTTTTCATTCATCTCTTATCTCTGCGATCCTTTTCATGTCGAGAAACAGCCACTTCCTGCATCTTCCAATACTGTGATGTGTTGACGAACGCGGGGAGACATGAAATTCGAATAGTGTATACTTGAAATCTGTGATCCCACTCTCAGGAGGCATTTTACTGTATTTGCAGCAAGACATCAATCTTAAGGTAACAAAAGTGCCAGTCTATTCTTTAAATGACAAATTTATGAGACTACATGTGCGACCACTTTCTATTCCAGGCTCTTTTAATTGCTTAAACGATTGTGCATTTTGTCGCCGACACCGTAGAAGAGTACAATATGGGTGTGTGTGGTCCATGGGTGTAATATGGGTGTGTGTGGTCCGGATGGGGGAGACAGTGACCGTTAATTAGCCCAGTCGGGTAGATAAAAAATTTCGAGGGAAGAGAAGTATCGCTTTGCTTAATCAATCAAATGGGGGATGTTCTTTTTTCCGTCCTCAATGACAGAATGATGAGAAAGAAATGGTTCGTCGAAATATCCCGTGTATTTTTATTTTTTCTTCGCAAACCCATAGTACATCACTTTTCCAACACTTGTTATTGTGCATTGTGCCAGTGAGTTAGACAGAGTTTAGAATAGTGGGCACATTTTTTTTCTTGTTACGGCAGCATAGCATATCATTGTGAAGTGTATAAAAGTTTAATTTCGCTTTTGGCTTTATGTTTCCTAAAAAAAACATCGGTGGTGCCCAAAGAGTTATGAGTTAATTTTATTCATAACAAGATATAAAGTACAGTGTGCTTTATGTCGTGATATTTTTGATAATGATTATGTAAAAAAAAAAAAAAAAAAAAAAAAAAAAAACATAGGATAACTAAGCATTCAGATCTTCATAAACAAAATCGACTGGGGCCTGTTCAATTACCAAATGGAATTAAGAGAAAGAATTCTTGGGATATTTCTTCTTGCTCTTCGAATGTATGTTTATCTACGGAATTAGAGAAAGAAAACCCTTCGGAAAAAGTTCATCGGTGAGCGGAAAAAACGCCACATGAAAAAAACGGCACCCTGAAAAAACGCCACTTTTAATAGTTTTATGATGTAACATAATCGTTATATGCTAATCGGTGAAGAAAGGAGCGTAGCCAGAATTTTATTTCGGGGGGGGGGGTTGTATGAGATATAATTTTGTATTGATAAACTTAATTTCTTATTGACGACAAAAATCTGAAAGCTCTTAATAAATAATTTTGAAAGATTCGCAAGGGGATGTATCCCGATATCCCACTCCCTGGTTATGCTCCTGCAGTGACGTAGGAAAGGGGGGGGCTTTGTGGCTCGACCCCCCCATACCTTTGGACATAGATATAATAACACCGTGTAAAATTCTATGCCTTTGGAGGATGATAGAAAATAACCCCCCCCCTAAAAAAAAAACCTACTGAATCGCTATGCTACTGCACCACATTCGAAGAGAATACATCTTCCTTTCTAAAGCAAATCTACCAGAGAGATAATCCTATTCTCTTTCGAGCCTCTCTTTTCTTTTTTCTTTTAACAAATCACGCATCTTTCAAACAGAAAAAGACATCAGTTTTCATTAAGGTCCAATATCTCTTTCGTAAATCTATCAATCACCCGTGATGGATGTCATATTCAATTGGTTATTTACCATAGAGTCGACCTCGACGGGGGGGTACACCATTCAAGCAACCTTCTTCAAATACCCCCTCCCCTAGCCAGTGGTCGGCAATAGTCGTAAATCAGGTATTTTATAGGACACCGAGAAGCCATTTTCTCAGCAGGAGATGACAGAATAGGTTCAAAGAGACATCCTTTTCAACACTTTGCCGAAGAGGTGTCCGGAAATATAAAAGAGAATGACGATTTGGTTCCAAATTACGGGATGTTGCATCTGGACATTTGCGGACACTTCAAATAGAAATTGGGTTTATTTGGGTGTGCAAAGCGTTATTTATTTATTTATTTTGTAAAAGCCTGGCAGAACTCGAACACCCGCTACGGTTTTGTTTTCGATGAGCCTTCCCTTTTTTTTTCTTTTTCTTTTGAAAATAGATGGGACCTGGTGCAGCTTGAAGGTGATATCTTCAAGAAAAGGAAAAAAAAAAAAAAAAAAAAAAACTTGTGGTTGAATTCTTGAAAATAAGTTTTCGAATATTACCACGCCGGGGAGCAAGGGCGTAGCCAAGGGGGGGGGGGATAGGGGGGGTCATAAACCCCCTCGAGTAATTTTTTGTCATGCAAAATGTATATTCTTCACTCCCTTATCACACACACATACATTCCATATGGTGAGCGGAAAAAACGCCGCCGGAAATAACGCCACTTTTAATAGTTTTATGATGTAACATAGTCGTTATGTGCTAATCGATGAGGAAAGGAGCGTAGCCAGAATTTTTTTTTCGGGGAGGGGGGGTTGTATGAGATATGATTTTGTATTGATAAACTTAATTTCTTATTGACGACAAAAATCTGAAAGCTCTTAATAAATAGGGGGATATATCCCGATATCCCACTCCCTGGTTACGCTCCTGCAGTGACGTAGGAAAGGGGGGGAGGCTTTGTGGCTCGACCCCCCCCCCATACCTTTGGAGGATGATAGAACCCTACCCCCCCAAACCTACTGAATCGCTACGCTACTGCGCCCCTATCGGGGGAGATGGGGAGACCTAGAGTTGAGCTATGGCTTATTATTACTGGTTTTCTTTTTATAAGTGCAAGAGTTTATTCTGATTCGTGATAATTTATCTTGTTGGCTCTTTGTTTTTAAATAATAAGTTTTAGAATAAGGAAGATTTATACGTATATATATTGATATATAAATATTTCTATTTCTGAAAATATTCAATTTGAACATTGGTACTCTTATTTTAAAGATGTCTTTTTAAAAATTAAATTATTCTATTAATAAGTCAAAAACAAGCTTTAAAAAATCTTCTTTAAATTAAATGTTAGTCTAATTGTAATGTTTTTAAACAAATTTTTAAATGCTGAAAAAAAAACTATAACTTTTTAAAGGAAACTGGTTTAAAATGATTTAAAACTCATTTCTCAAAATGTAAATATTGGCTATGTATAACTGTGATTAAAATTAATAGTTAATTAGTTTTGTTAGAATAATTTTAATAATTATATGTTTACTGTTTTTGATACTGAAAAGCTTATTCCCCCTCACAGACTTTGAACTGTAAGCCTTCTTATGAGAAATCTTAAACTTTTTACATCACCTCATTAATGCAAGGGAGTATATTTTACTTATTGGGAATTTCTGCACGAGGGCTGTATAAAAAGTAAAAGTTTGTATTTATTTACATTTAATTTCCTGAAAATTTCATTCGACACCATAAAGTAACTTTGTAATTAATTATATATGTCTAATAATAATATTTTCTATAATTATATATAATTAATTATATATGTAATTAATTATATATTATATAAGATCAATGAAAACCGTAGATCAGTGCTTTTAAGACAACCTCTCTAATAGGAATTGGAAGGAATTATGATTTCTGATTAATATTAAAAATATAAAACTTTTTATCTTCAGTGTAAATTATGATGAAATAAGTTATTTTGATTTTGTGTTTAAGGTCCTTAAATTAAGGAAGATATGCACGAGGGCTGTCTGCTTAATTAAGGCATGCCTTGGGCGGAGAACTTTTTGAGGGGCTCTAACGCTTATTCAAGATACAACTGGAGAAAACAGTCGCGCCGTAGGCCAGAACCCTAGACCTACACACCTCAGCCCTTTACCCAATCGTCAGGAAATTAGTAGAAAGTATTTATATTATAATGCAAAAGGTTAAAAATAATTTTTAAAGCTTTATAAGATAAATTTATATCTTATAAAGCTCTTTCCCTTGCATGTCTTTTATATGCAAAAAAAAAAAAAAAAATCCATTAAAATATGAAAAAAATAAATTCTTATCCCCCCCCCCCGCACACACACACCTATGTGTTAATTAAAAACTCAGTTAGGGATTTTATTTCTTTGATATCTTAACACTTCCATGTGATCAGAGTACCTGCATGCAGTTTTGGGGTCATAGCCCCCTGAAAGCTTCATTTACTATTAAGTAATTGGCAATCTTTTTTTTTTTTTAACTGAAACCAAAAGCTTTCTAGGAAAGTCTTCCCCCACCGCTCCTTAGCGCCTACCGAATTATGCCCAAATTGACTTATTGAATTAGACATGTGCTTTCCCCCACTTCTGGAAAACAAAGTACATTAAACCTCATAATTCAACTGAATACCCCATTCCACCCCCACCCCCCCATTTTCTGCAAAACAAAAGAAATTTATTTCAAGTATTTAATTAAATTATTACACAAATATCTTTTCAGGTGGCGTTTTTTCCTGGTGGCGTTTTATCCGGTGGCGTTTTTTCCAGGTGGCGTTTTTTCTGGCGGCGTTTTTACCGGTGGCGTTTTTTCCCGCGGCGTTTTTTCCTACATTCGTGCAGGCACAGCCAGATGTCGTCAAAAAAGGGTCTCAGGTTCTGTGGCACGCGATGAACGTTTCGATCGTCCGCCCTCTTGCTGATCGTTCAGTCGAGCGAGGGCAACGGCTGCCCTTTTTTCAGCATTGGGAAAGGGTTGCGCCTCTAAGGGTTAAAGCAGAAAATAATTTTTACAATCTTTTATCATAAACAGTAAAAAATTTAAACTGAAGGCATGAGGTTTTCTTTGGGTTTTTTGTGTATTGGGATTACGGCAAATTCCCTACACATAAGCTAGGACGAGGAGTAGGGTGCCTTACGTGGGGTTCTTTCTAAGAGGTCATAAACCTCATTTACGCTAACATTCGGAGGAAATCAGAGAAAATTCCGAAAGGCATATTTCCGTCTCCCAGTTCAGAGAGCTATACGCTCGGCACTGGTGGGGCCAGTATTTTCGTTAGGATTTGTACTTCGAACATCGCGCTCCGTGTATTTAATCTTTCGAAATGAGTTAAAATTTCCTACAACGGGCGGCTAACTTCTAATTTTCGGGCATATTTTGTCTAATAATTCTGCGTCTGACTGCACAGAAATCAGTTAGATTTCCCGAGAAAAGGTGTTAACACTTTATTTTCGGGCACTTTAGAGGTTTTTTTCTAACCCCGAATTTTTTTATTTTTTTTTTTTTCTCTTTGATCTAACGATTCTGCGTCTGACAACATCGAAATCATTTTGAATGTTCGACAAAGGGGGGGGGGGACTAAATTTTAATTTTCGGGCATACTTTGTACTCGATTTTCGGGTACTTTGGAGGCTGATCTAATGCTGAAAATTGTTTTTCTCTTTGATCTAACGATTCTGCGCCTGACGACATCGAAATCAGTTTGAATGTTCGACAAAGGGGGGCAACTAACTTTTAATTTTCGGGCATACTTTGTACCCGATTTTCGGGTACTTTGGTGGTTGATCTAACGCTAAAAATGATTGATCAAACCTCAGTCGAGGATTTTTGAGTTAATGCTTTTATTTTTGAATAGTATTTTCATTTTTATTGTTTTTTTTAATTTAGCCCCCTCCCCCCTCTTAAAATTTTTACTTAATAACTTTGTCCGGAGAGTTGATCTAACGGCGGGAGTTGTTGATCAATTCTAATCTAACAATGATCTAACGATTGGTATATAACACGACATTGTTTTATGTCAAGGGGGGGGGGGCTAACTTTTAATGGGTCGTTTTACGGCCTCTTCACAAAATAACGATCGATTAATGCAACGCTTCATTGGCATTTTAGCTTTTGTTTTAATTTGATTTGTAAATTATTTTAATTAAAATCTGAATTTTACGAAAAAATGGCATGCAAATTCAAAGGTATAGATGCTAAAATTCACAAAAATATAAACGGAAATCCTCAAAAATTAGCAGTTTCACATAAACGGGACCTTGGCAAAAATTCCTGGATCGAACCCTGGTATTTTTATTAACCCTTTAACGCGCAGTGTTCCCGCTCTGGGAACACCCAACTCGGACGTTTTGACTGTTGCCTGACACGAAGAACAGATTGGATTTCTATAAAAATAGTTGCGGGTCACATAGCTTCACGAGAATTCTTTAGTTTTTAGCACATCATTTCCCGTAAAAAAAGGTCACGATAATTTTTAACAGTACTGACATCTGCTGAAAAATGTTAGAATGCGAGAACAGCTGAATAGATGGCCCAATGCTGAAAAAAGGGCAGCCGTTGCCATCGCTCGACTGAACCACCAGCTACATGGTGGACGATCGAAACGTTCATCGCGTGCCACAGATCTAGAGACCCTCTTTTTTGACGACAGCTGGCTGTGCACAGCCGGTAGTATTTTCTACAATAGGAAACACCCCCACCTAATGTTAGATTTGCCCCCTCAATGACACATGCTAATTGACGCCAATGCCTTTGGTTCCCCAGAAAAGTGTTCAATTTAAAGAGGTATCCATCTTCGGAGGTTCCAGCAGGCCCTGATTATCGCATGGGCAAGAGGGGTACATGCTCCAGGTCCCCGATTTTGAGGGGGCCCTAATTTATTACAGTATGTGGATTTTTTTTCAATGAAATAAATGCCTAATTTTTTTCAGTTATGAATTTACAAATTACAAATTGCCAAAATCTTTTTTTGTTTCTGATTTCTACCCCTCCTAAGGAAAGAATATCACAGCAGATGAACGATTTCTGCAAAAAGAAGTGGTCACTAGCATGACTGCTGGAATTTAAGCGATGGCGCGGTCAGTGGCCGTACCCGCTGAAGTTTTTAAGCAGCTAACCAGCGAGAATGGGACACGCATAAATAGGAATTTGCCGATTATGATTATTATTATGAGCAAGTCAGGATTTTAGTTGCATTTTTTAAGTCTTCATTTTTAATAAAATCTTATTTCATAACTTTGATGTTTCATCTGTTAACACTTTGTGGCGCAACCCTTTCCCAATGCTGAAAAAAGGGCAACCGTTGCCATCGCTCGACTTAACTACGAGCAAGATGGCGGACGATCGAAACGTTCATCGCGTCCCACAGATCGAGAGACCCTTTTTTTTGACGCAGCTGGCTGTGCCGCACAGCCAGTTGCGTTAGAAAAGGCTCAAAAGCTGTGTCAAAAAAGGGTTCTAGATCTGTGGCACGCGATGAACGTTTCGATCGTCCGCCCTCTTGCTGGTCGTTCAGTCGAGCGATGGCAACCGCTGCCCTTTTCTCAAGCTATCCAGCTGTTCTCGCACTCTTCCATTTTTCAGCAGATTTCTGTGCTGTTAAAAAGAATCGTGACCATTTTTTTTTACGGGAAAGGACGTGCTAAAAAGTAAAGTATTCCCGTGGAGCTATGTCACCCGCCACTATTTTTATAGAAATGAAATCTATTCTTCGTGACTGGCGGCAGTCAAAACGTCAGAGTTGGGTGTTCCCAGAGTGGGAACACTGCGCGTTAAAGGGTTAAGCGGCTAACCAGCGAGAATGGGACACGCATAAATAGAAAATTGCCGATAATGATTACTATTGTGAGTAAGTCAGGATTTTAGTTGTATTAAAAATCTTATTTCATAATGTTGATGTTTCATCTGTTAATAATGTTCGCATAAACATTCTCATCTAATATTAGTCTGTTTCATCTTGGATACATGACAAAGATTTATGTATGCTAACATAGGAAAAAGAATATTAAGAAGTTGTCAGCCACAGTCACAACATGTAGGGGCCCCCATTCTGACTTCAGCCCCAGGCCCCGGTTTCTCATAATCGAGGGCCCTGCAGTAAAATGTTCGATAACACACGTATGACAAATTATGTGATAAAAATCATAAAAATGGAGTCATTTTGGAAGTAAACGAGAGTCGAGGTATGACTGCATTTTATGTTATTTGGTTTAGGGAAAGGGGAACTCAAAAATTCACCTGCTTGGAAAAATGAATTGGTGTTTAGGCATATGTCTATTAGAGATGAGACGTCCGGGCTCGGGCTCGTGAAAAATTTCTCCTTTATTGAACATACTGCTTCAATAAAGGAGAAAAGATTTTAAAAAGTGATTCCTGAGAAAAATAAAAGTACTTATAAAAAGGAAAGAAAGAAAGAAAGAAAAATAGCAGCACGGGCGTCTAGAAGGTGCGTGAAGCTCTTTGGGTATTTTAGAACGGCGGTTTATATTCCTTAATTAGTCATGAGATTCGACATTTTTAGATAAAGGATGGATACAAAGAATTACTATTAACAAGACAAAGTTTGCAACTCTATTTGTCTTAATTTTCACAAACGGCAAAATTTATTCTATTCTATCAATGAAGTAATTGAATTTTTTTTTAAATCTTTAGCTGAAATTTCGGCTCGGGCGGGCTTGGGCTCCAACTTAACCCTCCCGTCACCCTGAACGTCATAGGAGGCTCCTACTTCAAATAGCAATATTGAGAGAGAAAACAATTCAATTTAGTATTTTTTTCTTTCATCGATATCAATATCATTCATTCATGTAGAAAGTATAGGAGGCTCTTCACGAGATGCATCCATCGTGTCTAGATTGCAGTACTAGTCCATTTAGATCTTCTTTTTTACATTTTTCGCTCCATTGTTTCGGGTGAAAAATTAAGAAAATAGGGACGCTGCTTTTTTACCGTTTTTTTTTCTTTTTAAGGTAAGTATAGTTTTTTTCTTATTCCCCAACCTTTACCTAATAGGTTCATCCTTTTAAATTAATTTTAGCATAACAAAATCTTCGAAAATGCAGAAATTAATATTAGAAAAATCTAATATGAATCGACATTAGAAAAAAAATATTTTTGACTGATTTATAATAGTATTTCAGATGCATTCAATGCTAGACAGATTTTTTTTTTCTCTGATTTTTCATAATTCGGTGACGAGAGGGTTAAATAATATTGCTTGGGCTCGGATTAAATTCTCGGGCTCGGGCTTCAAAAAATGAGCCCGAACTCGATCTTAGTTTAAGGGGGGGGGGGGCTGCTTTCCGAATGGTCCTGAGAAGGGAGGTGGGTGGGTGGGGTGCAATTGGACACCTTGTCGACTGACTGCCATCCAATATTGCCCAATTGGAAGGTCCAGAATAAAGAAGATAGACAAAGCATTTTCGTCAGCGATCTGATTGGTCAACTGCAGGACTGCACAAAAACTCTGCACTTGGTGGCATTTTCACACTACCGTTATCTCGCCTCCCGAGAAGATTAATTTGGCCTTAGTGCATTCAGTTACAGTTTGTTTTCTCTTTTTGGATATTTTTTTTGGGAATCACGATGTACCCCTTCCCGAGACCTCCGATGCCCCAGGCAATGAAGATCAGAGTGAGTACAGCATTTTTTTTTAACCAATTCTTTTAATACACAGCATTCTTATTCAGAGCCTGATCACAGATGGTCGGGGCCCCGGGGTAAGAGGTTATTTTGGCGGCCCTATACTATCACAAGCATTTTGACTTATTTTTGTTGGCTCTTGCATTTTCGCGACATAAAAATAAAACGTTTTTAAAGAATACTAAAATTGAATAAAAAATGACCTATTTATTGATACTTATTTAGATCAAGACTATGTATTTAAAAGTGATTTTAATATATTTTTTAGCCAGTTTGTATTATGAGCGGATGGGTGCGCAAATTTTAGGAATGGCCATGACGAGGCATATGGGAGCCAAGTTTCTCACGACGAATAGATTTGATTTCTATAAAAATAGTTGAATTCTTTACTTTATAGCACGTCATTTCCCGTCAAAAAATGGTCGCGATTATTTTTAACGGCACTGACATCTGCTGATAAATGGAAGAACGCGAGAACGTCTGGATAGATTGCCCAATGCTGAAAAAAGAACAGCCGTTGCCATCGCTCGACTTAACGACCCGCAAGAGGGCGGACGATCGAAGCGTACATCGCGTGCCACAGATCTACAGACCCCTTTTTTTGACGACAGCTGGCTGTGCCGCACAGGCAGTCAAAAAGGGGGTCTCTAGACCTGTGGCACGCGATGAACGTTTCGATTGTCCGCCCTCTTGCTGGTTGTTAAGTCGAGCGATAGCAACGGCTGCCCATTTTTCAGCATTGGGAAAGGGTTGTGCCTCAAAGGGTTAATATGACATTTCTTATGCTTGAATGCAGTGTAAAGAAACACTTTACCAGATCGACATGTGTTGTAAAATTGTATCTATTTATTGTCGTTAAATTTTCTGTGTCTGTATGATATTTTTTTAAGAGCTTAAACTTGTTGGAATCAACTAGGCTGTTAACCGAGGCCTAATTGGCCTATGCTGTAATCGGAGCCTGTTTCCCAACGAAATTGAGAAAGCAGTGGTGTAAGGTGCAGTCGATGAGGGGGTAGGGGTTGTAAGGTGTCCACTAATTTTTTTTTTCTAGTTTTATTTATTTATTTTTTTTCTAGTATTATTTTCAAGGAAGACGCTCAAACATCTTTGTATTTATTAAAATTTCAATGTGCAAGTCTGTGGCAGAAAAGTAGCCAAAAGTAACCTTTCGGACCTCCTACATGATTTAAATCTCCTTGTAAATGCTAAATAATGCAAACATGTCCGTCGAAACTGAATACGCGTGTCATGTCTGTTATTATTGTTATTATTTTTAGGGCTTTGTTATTTTTGATCAAATTTACAATGCATTGCAATAAAAATTTAAATACTCCTAAGTAACAACCAATTCATAAATAATTAAAATTTATGATTTAGTTAGTTTTATTTACTTTTAGCAGTAATCGCAATTAATTGCATACATTTACCAGAGTTCGATCCAGAAATTGTTTTCAGGTTCCCATTTTTGGGAAAATTTGCTTATTTTTGTGAATTTCTACACTTATGTTTGCGAATTTTCATACTAATTTTTAACAGAAGTCTTATTTTTTGTTAAAATAATTGATAAAACACATTAAAATCTTGGGTATAATGCCAATGAAGGGCCGTTTTATTCGATTACTTTGTGAAGGGGCCGCAAAATAGACTAAATTTTCGTGTGCATTGACTCCTGTTCGCAGACGTGCTAAGTCGGGATTTTGTCCTTTGCTTCAGGCTTTTTGATCTTCTTTTGGGCTTCAGGATTTTTCGTCAGTTTTTCGGGCTTTTTAAGAGTTTATTCAGAAATTGCAACTTTCTCCCTTTTCTTCATCAGGTTCACAAGATTAAGTTTTCTTCGTTCATGTTGATCAAGCCCCACAAGCCCATAGATGTTCTGAAGTTCAAAAAAATTAATAGGATTAGTTATTAAAATTTGAAATTCATGAAACTGGTTTACATAACCAGTCTGATGTTTTGATACGTCTCAATCTTCAAATTTTAAAATATTAAAGTATTATATAAATATTTGTTATAAAAATTGTTAAATTTATTTATAAAAATCTCTTAAAAGCTATGTGACTTTGGTATGGTTATAGATTTAGTTTCTCTGGCCTTATTATGTTGCACGAAATTTTCAGCCTTTTTTTCTAAAGAGCTGTAGCATGTCTAAAAATCGCTGATTTCGCTGAATGCGTTAAAAATTTGAATCTAAAATGAAATGTTTTTGGTCATTTTCGGGTCCGAAAATTTGCGTGATTTTGAAAAATTTGTCGGTAAATCGATAGATTCCCGTTATTTTGCAATTAAAAAAAAACTTAGTGTTTTTTTTTTTTAAATAAAGGTCTTGTACAACTTTTGTACAAGTGTAGATTTAAATAAGTGAAAAAATTTGGTGTATTAAATACCAATCATGCCACACTTTTGAATTAATATATTTTGAAGTCTTTTTTTTTTTAAATAAAATTACAACCATACTTTGTTTTAAAAAATAATCTCTTAAAATTTACAGTAAAAAGTACTTTAGAAATACGCCTAAAAAGAAATAATTATGATAATAATAAACATGCCAAGTTCTTAGCGTTCACAAATGGCTTTTTCCCTCTCTTTTGCTTTATTTTCATTACTATAGGTCCGTTATTTTGCGATTACAAAACTTGATTTGATTAAAAAAAGTTTTTTGTTGTAATAAAGCACAATGACGGTATTGCACAACTTTTGTAAAAGTGTAAATTTTAATGTTAAAAAATTTGGTATTTTAAGATACAAATTCCCTACCACACTTTTTGAATTTTAAACGCATGAAGTAAGAAGTAAAGTCATTAAGACAGCTTGAATATACTTATTCATACTTTAACAATTTTTATACTTTCTGCGTAAAGTTAACGTTTTTTTCAGAGATTTTCAGGATTTTACGCGAAACTCCCGTTTTTTTTTACGCTTTTTAATGAATTAAAAATTCAATGACGATCCATATTTTGTTTTTTTTTAAATCTCTTAAAATATTATTAATGAGATTTTTTCCCACGGAATTCCGCGGTTTTGTTTATTTTAAGATTACGGAATTGCCCGCCCGCCCGCTCTAGGTTTAAATAAGAATAGTATTAATTTTATTTCGAATTTAAATTGTTTTGCGAACATTTTTAGTAAAGAAATTTTTCATTGAAGATAGATTAAAATATGAATGAAATTGATACCACATAGTAGAAATCATCAAAAAAGATGTACATTGAATTGACAATAGTTCAATATGTCATTGGCGTGTTATTTTTATGCCTCGGGAATTTCGTAAGTTGGCAAGTATTTCATCAAAACTTGAGAAAAGTACATCAGTTACCTACTTTCCCTCCTCAAAAATAAAATAAATAAATAAAATAAAATTGTTGGATACAAGAGTAATGTTTTTTCTTCCTTTTTTCCCTTTTAAATTCGTTTTGATTATTGCCCATGGTTTCTTTTTTAATCAATTACTTGAATTCCACCCAATTAGAAAAATTTAATTATTGCTGATCTTTGTGTTTCATGTTGCTAAAAACTTCATTTCAATATTTTTGCATCCTTTTCGGGTAAGTGAATATTTACCCTTAAGTATTCCTATATTCAAATCATTAAAATCACTCATCTACACAATTTTGTATTTTGTACTTTTTTTTATAAATCTCTTTATTTTTTAATGCATGATCTTTAAAGTTTGTATGCAAACTCATAAGCTATCACATCACACTGATTCTGTGATTTTAAAAGGATATCAATTTGCATTAGACTAATTTTACATCGCTAAATGGAAAGACTGATTTAATTATATATATATATATATATATATATATATATATATATATTAATGCAGTTTTTAATTTTAATATTCGACTGTTAAAATAAGACATTTTTAGTAATTCAACTTAAAAGCTCGAGTACCCTAACTGTTTTTATAGTGGGTACATTGTAATTGAAGCAATTTAAAATAAATTTTAGTCGATGTTTTATGTTTTTAATGTAAAATTCCACTCGACTCTCCGAACACTTGATATTTCCAAGCGTTTAAATAAGTTTCATTCAACTGAATCGGATCTAGTGCACTTAAAATTATTTGAGTGTATAGGCCGAAAAGTATAAGAATATACTTTTTTGTAGACATGTAAAAAACGTTAAGGCATATACTCACTAAAATGTATGCAGTATCTAAGACAGTGACCAATAATATGCGTATCTAACTGAATGTCAATCGAATGCACTCTATAGACACTAGCTCACTTTGAAGAATTTCCGTCTATAGGCTATAACATAAAAGAACATTTCATTTGTTGCCCTGTCAAAAAGCTGTAAGTCCTATACACAGCAAAATCTATACATATTGTGTGACAGTAACCTATAATATACATACCCAATTTCAACTTCTTCGAATGCACCCTTTAGATGCTAGCTCATTTTAAATGATTTAAATCCATAGACCGTAATGTATAAGAATTATTTTTTGCAATCCCGTGAACAAACTATCAACTCTACACACACACACCAAAATCTGTAAAGATCCCGTGACCTTGACCTTTTATATATACATGCCCAAATTGTGCTTAATCGAATGCACCGTTTAGACGCTAGCGCACTTTCTATTTCCGCATTTGGCCATAATGTAAAAGTATTCTTTCTCGTAGCCCCGGAATAAAAAAAGTCTAAATGGCAATGAAGGTCTGTTGGAATCGTTCAAAATTTTTACTTTATTAGAATAATGTATGAAGCGACTTTGATTGAAGTACTCCTTTAAAGCCTGAGCCTGGGTGCTTTGCATCTTCCGTATTCCTTTCCCCCCCGGCCCTGAATACCGGTCTTGCGAAGGTGGCTTATAACATATATACCAAATTTGAGCTTAATCGAATGAATCGTTTAGGAGCTATCGTGTTCACTCACATACAAGCACATACAATCGTGCACTTTGTAAAAATTGCATAAACGAATTCAGAAGACCTCAAAACATGTCAATACACCAAAATCTCGATGTCAAACTTTTTCATGATTACAATACTTTCCTTAAATGGTACATGCTCGGAAAGTAAGAAATGAAGTTTTTGTTAACAGGGAGAGGCCACGGGGACTCACATAAAATCGAATTGATACTGAGAAGATACTCTCCAGTTTTTCCTCTTAAATGCAAGTTGACTGTAAAATTGCTTGTACCAGTTCTTCCCCCTCAAAAAAGTCGCATAATATCTAAGGGTTGGGACCGGACCCCCCCCCCCCTATTTGCCGTCCCTGACATACATGGGGGGAACTTTTGTGGCATTTTTAATAGTTGATAATTTAAAGAATTTCTACAACACGGAAATTTCTGTAATCTGCAATCGATAAAGTCCCAGCAATTCCGCATTTGGGAAGTTCTACTCTACATGGGAAAATGTTTGAATTATCATTATTTTAATAAAGTCTACTACAGACCTCGTGTATTGCAGAGGTCTTTGGGGGGTTTACAGTACGCCACTAAGTATGAATATGAGCTTTTGAGAATATTAGGGCTCCAGTGCTTCTTTCGTTAGAAATTGAGCCCTGACCATTGGCTGCAGTTTTCTGTCCCATTTGATGAAAAAATAACTTGACTGAACTGCTGGGATATCACTTTTACTTGCATAATAGTCGCACCCCCCCTGTTTTGAAGCAGAAAAAACAGCTTTAGAGTTGCAATATTATGTGGTAGATTTCCCCCGCATAATAGTCACACCTACACTTTCACTATGAAAAATTGGAAGAAAAAAAAAAATAGTGTGACTATTACACCGGTGAACACAGTATGTATAGTGCCGGTAGTGCCGGATTTAGAGGCCCTGGGGCAACAAAGGAATGTTGGCCCCTAATTATTTCTCAAACTAGTTAACAATTTTTTCGACGTCCAGTATGTCATTTCTTGAGTACATAATAGTGCGATGATTTACTTGATTTTTTTCTCCTAAAAATACGCATGATTTATTGGATCGAAGATTAATATTGACAAGAATTCGAAATGCTCTCTGGAATATTCAAAATGTTAAGGGAGTGGGAAAAGTTAGAGAACTGGTCTTCCATTTTCAGAATTTTATTTAAAAAAATTATTTCGCACATCATTCGGTATTAGGAAATTTTACATAAAAATGTCTATTGTGGGGCCGCTTCCATTGTGAAGAGCCCGGGGCTGCAGCCCTGTTGCCCTCCCCTAAATCCGTCCCTGAGTACGTAAGTACCTAAACGAGTTAGACGAAAAGGGTGCTGCAAATTATCAGGTTGTAACGAAAGTTTTCCGCCATATCTGCCTGAAAATTTAACTTCTAACTCCTTAGATAAGTGTTTTTGAACTTTCGGTACCAAACCTGCACAGTGTCACATGATACAACAATAGTACTTAAAGCTGTACTCATAATTCGTTGATATTATGTAGCTGACTTTTTGCAACACAACTGGAAGTAAAGGATGGCTCTAATCCTCTAGAGTGATAGTTCCATTTGAGACACCTTATACTTAATGATAACTCTATTTTTTACAGATTTCACAACACAGTGTTATAAAGTAAACCTCTTTCCTTCAATGCCAAAAAATAGTTTGACAAAATATGAGCAAATACGCCAACGAGAACTGTGTGCCGACGATGTTTGCGGTGGCGGGAAACTTTCGTTACAACCTAATAGATTGCCTGGAGCACCAGCTATTTTAGTCCTGCACCAAGCCTTCTGCGTCTGCTGCCCAGCCTTTCACCTCGGTTGTGGTCGTGAGCAGTTGGACCTGAATACAGCACGCTGTTGTTTTATTTCTGGGTGTCTACTGGTCAGGAAAGTCTGGAAAATGCCAGGAAATGCAAAATAGATCAGGAAAGTCTATAAAAAACCTCGGAAAATGCAAAATGAGTCAGGAAATTTCTACAAAATAATAATTTTCCTTCATATAAAAATTTCTTGTCAGTTTTTTTTAAAAATCTCTCCAGAGTCCAGAGAGTGGAAAATGCTGATAAAGATGACTTATGTTTAAATAGAATGAATGATTCATAATGTTTGTGGGGAGTATGTGGTGCTCATACCTGTTTCCCATTCTGTGGTAAGGTGGTGGCAGAAGGATCAAAGAACTATGTGGCTGACCAATGATAAATATAGAAAATTTCATTAGTATTGTTTGTTATTCTTGCAAATTTGAAGTGTAGTAGACCAAAAGATACAAATTTATGTTTGAAATTCGCCATCTGCATTTAACCCTTTGAGGCGCAACCCTTTCCCAATGCTGAAAAAGGGCAGCCGTTGCCATCGCTCGACTTAACTACCAGCAAGATGGCGGACGATCGAAACGTTCATCGCGTGCCACAGGTCCAGAGAGCCTTTTTTGACGCAGCTGGCTGTGCGCGAGCACAGCCAGCTGTCGTTTGTCCAGCTGTCGTTTCGATCGTCCGCCATCTTGCTGGTAGTTAAGTCGAGCGATGGCAACGGCTGCCCTTTTTTCAGCATTGAGCAATCGATCCTGCTGTTCTCGCGTTCTTCCATTTTTCAGCAGATGTCAGTGCTGTTAAAAAGAATCGTGACCATTTTTATACGGGAAATGACGTGCTCAAAAGTAAAGGATTCTCGTGGAGCTAGGTCACCCGCAACTATTTTTATAGAAATCCAATCTATTCTTCGTGATCTTCAACAGTCAAAACCTCAACAGTTTGTTGGTCTCAGAGCGAAACCACTGCGCGTTAAAGGGTCAATATTGTCATTTAGATAGTATACATCATGAGAACCACCTGTAACACAAGTAGTAATTGTCACTATTAGTGAAATCTGATTTAACTATACTATCTTACTTGAAACTCTATTGTAATTTTTTTATTTTTTTCTATCTAATTTAAGTACATCGTCATTGTATTACCATTGAAATTTTATTTCAAGTAAGTTTTGGAAAATATTTAAATACGAAATGCGGGTTATACTGTTGAGGGATTTCCCAGATTAAACTGCATCTATGATCAAGAGATTTTTTTCAGAAGTTCCCATAAGTTTGGAAAAAGTCAGGAAATTGACTTTCAGAAATTTAGTAGACACCCTGTATTTGATTGTTTTTTCTTTTCTGTGTTACAGCTTGACAAAGTATTGAACCTGTTCCAGAAAGAGGTGCTTGTTAGCTTGGTGATTCGAAATGACCTGAACCCGAAACAGCACCTAAAAAAGAGCCTCGTAGACAAGGCCGCCGAACACATCTGGGTGAGTATTTCCTATTTTTAATGTTCTAGCATTCGCAAAAACACCAGTTAAAAGCGAGATGACAGGCAGTGGAATTTTCCCCATAAGGAGTGTAGCCAGGGCCTGACACACACATATTTAATTTACAAAACAAACAGCAGGAATAAGAACTGGACTGATTTATACTCCATTTAAATGAACATGCAAAATTAATGAATAATGCCATTTTGCATTGTACCAACCTTTTTCTATTATATCGATTGCAGTGGCACACACAAGGGGGGGGGGTCCAGGGGGTCTGAACCCCCCCCCCCATCGGCTTTGATTTTTTTTTCGATTGATTATTACCCTATATCTATAGTAAATAAAATGATTCCAAAAAAAGGTAGCAATAGTTTCAGTTCTAATAAATAAAAAGAATAAATTTTTTTCTCGTTTTCCACAACTTTTCAAAAACGAACTGAAAGCGAACATAAAACACCATCTTGTTCTCATAACTGTACAACTATTATTTTGCTTCCTATTGTATTGTGTAGTGTATTCTTAGGGAACTGGATGGGACGAGTTTGGATGAATTCCATCTAATGAAAAACGAGTTCTTTCATCACTGATTTTTGTCAATATGGAACATCCCTAAAAGTTGGACCCCCCCCCCCAGCCAAAAATCCTGTGTGCGCGCCTGATTGATTGTTAATGTATTGCTGTTTTAATCGTTTGTATACGTGTGTGTGTGTGTGTATGTATGTATAATATGTGCGTGTGTATATAGTTGAAAAAAAAAAAAAAACAGAATACAATCTGTTATATAATTCTATGAATAATCAAGGCTACACTGGCGAATCAAGTTAGCCTCGAAACATGTGAATTGTCTTGGGTCAAACTTTTTTTACAATTCTTGTTAATCAGAAATCGAAGTTAGAAAACTGGGTGGAGTATTTCAAAAGGACACATAGCCATTTTATTTATTTTTATTTAAGTAAAAATTACATATGCTGAAATAATAATAAAAAATGTCAATCTTCAAAACATTTTAAATGCGTGTTAAAAAGCCAATTCTCCAAGAGAAGAAACATCTCAATAGATAAATGAAAACTTTACATATACATATAATCGGGCAGAAATATCTTTCTTGTCTCGTCTAAAACTTTAACTAAATGTTTTAAAAACTGTGCATTATTTGTTGAATAAATCGAATTTTGAATTTTTTTTAACATCTTACAACATTTTTTTATATAATACCTTATAGTAATTTTTTTCACAGTAAAACACTACCATGTGTTTTACTGTAAAAAATATACTACTTTGTCAAATGCAAACAATACAGTGCAAATATTATTATACATATACATGATTACTAAAATGTGATCAATATCAGTGATTCGGGTAACTTATTAAACTTCATAATTACAGGGCTAAATAGGCAGGGAGCAATGTTTTTAAAAGCACAAAACTATAGATTTTAGAATCGTGGGTAAACATTTATTTTTAAATAAAACGTCAGACTACACATTGAGAAAGGAAACATCAGAACTACTTTATTTAATAATTTAAAATTATTTTCGGGATACTGGATGAAATCCGAATGAATTAATTTTTAATGATTAAAATTTATAAATTCAGGTACAATCACTCAAAAAATGTTATCAATTTACTACATTACATACAATACAGTGTTATTAATTAAAAACAAATTCTATTATATTTAAAAACTTGATAAATTATATTATAATTGTATTTATAATTTTATTTTGAAAAATATTTATTTTTTACCGGGAATATTGATAAATGAAAATTAATAATTTAAGAACTTTAAAACATTTAAAGCTTCCAGTTCTAAAAAAAAAAAAGACTTGCAATTAAATAAAAAAATCGATATATATATATATAATTTCAATACTTTTAAACTTAATACATATATACTATTTATTTTTCATTAAATCAAAATAACTATACACATATATAGTTCTCGCTGTACACATATATAATTATAGATTTGGTATATACATTTCTGGCCAGGGGCGGATCCAGAATTTTTTTTTGGGAGGGGCTAAATTTTTTAAAAAGCTTATTTCACCCAATTAAAATGTGCTATAAATCAAAATTTTAGTCTAAACCAGTGTATTAGGCTTTTGGGAGGGGCTAAGTAATAAATTATGATCATTTTAGCTATTTAAAGTATATAATAAAGCAGAATGTTACCCTTGAGCAATCTCTTTTGGGGGGGGGATGAAGCCCCCTAGCCCCTCCCCTGTATCCGCTACTGTTTCTGGCATATACAAAGAACATCACTTATAGTTAACATGACCATTTATTTTTTCCTTCAAAACGGGATATCTACTATTTTTTTGGCAATAGTGTATTTATTTTCTTCCTCAAAACGGGACATCTATTGTTTTTAAGATAATAGGGTAGGGAGACTGAATTTACAGGTCTAGGTATCTTTTAGTTCAAAAAAGCTTGCGTTAATGTTAATATCAAAATAAAATGAAAAAAAACCTTTTCTAAAACCCTTTTATACTATAAACAATAGTACAAGACGTACGTTTCGGGTGGTACAAGGGGTAGGCCGTTCTTCGATTTCAAAAACACCATCCGACACAAGGCGGGAAGGTACGAAAATGAGAAATGTAAGCAAATGGACACACAGAAAAAAGGAAGTTGTCGTTCGAAAGGAAGAAAACCAGAGTGAAAAGGGAAAATCAAGTGGAGATCGGGGGAGGGGGAGGAATAAGCAAAAGAGGAACGTGACTTTAAAAAAAGAAATAAAAATTAAATAAATTGAAATACTTGACTAAAAAGAACATTAAAAGAACAAACACAAAAACAGTACATCTCCCCGGCGTTTTATTTGCGTTTCAAGAGGAGAGGAAGGGAGGTCAGGTTTTTTTTTTTTTTTTTTTTTACAGACATAGCCGTTGGATGATTTTAGATTTTAAGCGGCCTTTATTGAAATCGTTACCGTGGGTTGCTCTCTTTCTAAAATATTTAAAAACATTAGGGATTTTAATCCCTAATGTTTTTAAATATTTAAGATCGTCTCTATGAAAATCAAATTCTTCTACCTTTGAAATTTCGTTTAAAAGTTAACTGGTATCAGAAAATCTATTTCGAAGCTCTGCGAATAAAAGATCAATTACAGAAGAACATATTTTCATTTTACATGTTTCATCTTTATCAAAATGTAATTTTTCTCCAATTTAGTCTGTAATAAGGTCTTTCATTTTCGAATAGCCTTAGTTTGGGAGCAGAGAATTCTTCTTCATCATTCCTATATAATTTTGACTCTTTCAAAAGCATTTCAATGGAATTCGTTTCCCTGAATTTTTCCAAACTTAAAATGACCTCATGAATTATCTTTAACGAATTATTTAAAGTCATTTCACGAGCTTGCAATATTTTGTAGGCTGGGAGTAAAATTTCTAGTACTTTTGACATTAAAATTAAGCAAAACCAAAATTCGATAGATTTTACGGCATGCAGCCATTCAAATCCCTCTACTTTGTAATCTCCACTTATTTCGTTGTTTTTACTTTAACTTTTTCTAATGCTTGCATAATTTGTTCATAATTTTTAAGAATAATTTTTTGTAGTTTCCTAATGACCACTCCATCTTTGTTGTAATAAGCGTGCTAGTGGTCGATCATCCTATAGTTTTGATGGCAGAACGCTGCTAAAAAAAATGCTTGATTTCAGTGACTTCACTAATGCATTTTATTACAACTAAATGTAATCTGTAATTAAAGCAAGCAGTGAAAGTAAGGGATATCTTTATTTAAATGGTGTTTTAGAAATGCTTGAACACCGCCTTTTTCTCCCTTACGTAACACTGGCTAAGTATGTTATCACTATCTAGTCCGAGGTCTTTAATAGTTAACAAAATTAAATTACTTAATGATTTCGTATCCTGTTCTGTAGAAGTTTCTATTGGAAGTGCGCCAATTGCTATGGTTTGTCGGTTACATAGGCGTAGAGTTATATGGGCCCGTGGGGCTCGAGCCCCCCCAATAAATTGTGAGTAGGGGCTGAGCCCACCCAATAATTGACCACTCAAAACAGAAAACTAATTTTTACTAACAACAAAAAAGTATTTCACCCCATTTACAAACGTTTAAAAAAACCTTTACTTATAAAAATGTTCTTCTTTTGATTTGAATCATGATTTAGTATTCATTGTGACGCCACGTAACACACAATGTTACTATAAGCTGCCCTCGCCAGGCTTTGGTTAATTAAAATCAGATTATACAATGTAAAGTAGTTCAGATGTGTCTAAAATGCACTGTCATCGAAAATGGTTTTTTTTTCTCCTTTGGATTTTTTACTTTGCTTCTATTTTTAACTTATAACATGGTAGGAAGATACTACCGTGGATACTTACCTTACATTTGTGTAGAATTCTATGGACCCATAGAGCTCGAACGCTCCCAATAATTTACATTTATATACAGTAAGTCATAGCTTCCAACTACTACGGAACATAATTAACCACTTTTTGTAAACAGTACATTTTTAAAGTATTTTTTTCAAAATAGTAACCAGTTCCTGTGCATCGTAACCCAGCACAAACATTTTGCTCTATTTTAAGCCGAAAAATCATGTGAAAAAAGTGGTTAATTATATTTCGTAGTAGTTGGCAGCTATGAGTAAGTTATATGTACGTGAATCAGTGGCGTAGCCAGAAATTTTTCATGGGGGGGTACGACTTCTGCAACTCACATATATGTATACATGTGTATGATAAGGGAGTGAAGAATATACATTTTGTATGGCAAAAAATTCCTCATGGGGTGTTATGACCCTCGTAACCCCCCTCCCCCTTGGCTACGACACTGACTTGAATTTATATAGTTGTGGGGCCCGCCCCCCCCAATAATTATGAAAACTTTACGCTTATGGTCGGTTATTCTTGTCGCGCGTGCCATGTACTAAGATTGTAAAAAAGGGCACATCTGCTTCATGCATGTACTTAACAACATCGTTTTTCACCCTATCAGCCAATACGTGCATTATACCACTCTGCATATCTGGAGACAAATAAGTTGCGTTAGCGTTTTTAGCTATTTCTGAAAGTTTTTCATCTTTTTTTTTAATGTGAATTCAAATAAACTTTTGAACAGTCCACTATCTCCGAGACATTTTTTTCACTGTCAAACGTACCTTCAAATGGCAGTTCTTTAACAGCAAGATACTGGATTTTTTTTTTTTTTTTTTTTTTTTATTGGATTTTTTTTGTGTTGCTTCCTCTTTTTTCTCTCTCTCTCTTTTCCCACTCTCATTACTATACCGTCTTACTATAAGACAATACTTTCCACGATTTAACGTCTGTGCTTGTGCAGAGGGGCCTTTGCCCCGGGTACACCCTAACACACTTCTGTCAAGTGCTGTGGGCGCTAACGCTCATGTATACAGTGGCGGATCCAGAAATTCTCTTTTGGGAGGGGCTAAATTTTGAAAAAAGCTTATTTCATCCAAACAAAATATACAATAAAGCAAAATTTTAATCTAAACCACTGTAAAAACTTTTGGGAGGGGCTAAGTGATTAAAAAAGGTCACTTTACATATTCAAAGTGCATAATGAAGCAGAATGTTACCCTTTAGCAATCTCTTTTGGGGGGGGGCTGAAGCCCCCTAGCCCCTCCCCTGAATCCGCTACTGCATGTATAGGGAGGCAGGT
>JAWZYV010001248.1:0-17809 GCA_038373885.1 Cheiracanthium punctorium | reverse complement strand
ATTGTTGCCATAAGTTGTTAAATTGAACCATTAAATGAAAGTCAATTCTAGAAAATAAATGAAAATGCATAAATATAAAACAAATAGAGCATTAAAAAATAATCTGATTTTGAATGCTATTGTAGCTATTTTGCATTTTTTTTTTCCAAATGTGTAGCAACAGAGCTTTAAAAATTATCTGGAAGCACACATACGCTTTACTCCTAGCAGAGGTAGTGACGCCTAGTATTCTCGGAAAAATCCAAACCATTTAGACTTAAAAGTCACAAAATTAGTTAATTAAAATTATCAGCTACACTATTAAAAAAAAAAAAGAATCGGAAGTGTTGCCTTAAAATATGGGGTAGCTCTTGTAGTTTAAATTGCAGGAATATTTCTGCACTAGGCAGGCAAGGTATTTATAAATGTTTCTGCATATTTTGGAAAAATATTAAATATTTTCCACTTTTTTTGCAAAGGTTTCTAGATTAAAGGTGAATAGATGTGTAATGTTTCAGCATATTTTGGGGGAAATATTCAGTAACCTCTCTGTTTATTTCACAAATGTTTTCCGAATTAATATGCAATATTCCTATTTACAAATTGAATTTTATTAATTTTAATGTGTTTTAAAATAAGGGTTTAACTTATGACTGCTTTTTTTACAAAAGAAAATCTTAAAATATGAAAAAGTTATTTTTACTATCATAAAGTCATAAAAAAATCGTAATAAATTACAATCTGATTTTGGTTCCCTGCAGTTTGTCATACTAAAATTGTACATTGGATTTCCCCCCCCCCCCCCTCTATGAATCTTAAACAAAATATAAGGTTCTTTATAGAACCTTTTATTTGTTTGAGATAGTTTTCAGAGAGGGCGGAAAAAAATATTATTAGCTGACTTTCAGCAGTTCATTTTATACTTAGAAAAAGACTGGAATAACTCCACTGACTTTCCTAACTCTTGATCTTTATCAAGCATTCAAATAAATTTAATCAGCTCAATCAAATGTAGTGTTCAGACACTACCGTACTTCAAATAATTTGAGTGTATAGGCCGCAATGTATAATTTTTTGTAGCCCTGTAAAAAAAAAAAAAAAAAACTGCAAGCCTTCTGCATACTAAAATCTGTACAGCGTGCAAAATAGTGACCCATAACAGGGGTCTGTCTAGGTCGAAATCGGGTCCGAAAACGGACCCTTCACAAAATTCAACAAGTTAAAAAACGGACCCTTCACAAAATTCAATATCGGAAAAACGGCCCCTTCACAAAATTCATTTTTTGGAAAAACGGACCCTTCACAAAATTCAGTTTGTCCAAAACGGCCCTTTCGCAAAATAACTATTGCACTTTTCAATTCAATTTAGGAATTATTATCATTTAGCGATCGCCAATCGCCAGAAAATAATATCTTAGCCTAAATGTAAACAGCGTTGATGATGATGACGGGAGGTGGGTTGATTGGAGACTCTAAGCCAGGGGGGTAAACAGCGTTATCTGAAAGACTTCCTCTGCATGTCTTGTTTAAAGTCAACGGTGATTGGCTGACTAGTGACGTCGTACAAACAGTGGGTGTTGTTACACTAAAATAGGAGCGGGAAACAAATTCGAAGCGAAGCGAAGCAAGCACGAGCTAAATCATTCTCTATTGCGCACGCTGAGAACACGTTGTTTTGGATCTACCTAGTTTTATTTCGTACGTTTGTTACATTATTTATTTATTCATTAGTTTATTGGATGTAAAATTGTTTCCCAAAAATATGAAGCGTGGACGACCTTCTGTTAGGAAAAGTAACTGTAAACCTTACCTTAAAGGTTCCATGACATGTGGCTGTGTTTCTCTTTATTATATCTGAATGCTGTATAACTTAACTTTAATTATTTGCCTTAAAATCTAAAGGCACAGATAGCTCTTATTTTTATTAAAGTTCTTACTTAAAACTATTCTAATATCAACGCTTCAAAACAAGCACCATAATTGCTGCAAAACGTTTTGCATAATGTGTTTCTGTTTTTGGCCGCTAGAGGCGCTGTACTCCCGGCGACTTGCCGCGGAGCTATTTTCTCCTTTTTCTTTTCACGTCACAGGTCCGCAGTCCTTGGTGACGTCGTTGCCTGGCCAATAGTATAAAAGTCCGCCGTTCGCCGCGAGAGAGAGAGAGAAAGGAGGCGAAAAGGGTGATGCGACAGATGCGTATGGAAGGACGCTCGAAGCCAGCCATGTGAGATGCTCTGAGCCGAGTCAAACGATTAACCTGGCGAGCCATCCCGTCGCAGCTTCCAACAAAGCCTTTTTTTGATTATGCCGCTACAAGCTTATCTCAAGATGATGCTGTTCGGTTTGTTGTCCAGAATGTCCGATGCCACATAGATGCTGTACCACATCAAATGCCTGTTTTTTTTTTTCCATTTGTTCATCCTCATCTGTATACCAGCCTTCATGCTTCATTACTTAAATAAAAGAACTATCAAGGTAAACGTTTTTGTCATCTTTTACCTGGCAAGCCCTCAATTCATTTTTCTTACTAGCTTTCACTGCTCAAAGTTTTGAAGTATAAAACTCTGCTAAATTCAGACACCTTCTACAGGAGGCAATTCGAGAAATTCTGCGTATTATATTAAAAAAATACGAAAGTTGGATGCTAAAGGCTGCGATAAAATTTCTACTTATTTCAAAGAAAATATTAAAGAAACAACAGATCCAGTTGGAACCTCGAGTTCTGATAAAAATGAGAATCCGAATGCAATAGTTCAACCAGACAATAGTTCCCATCTTGAAGACCAGTTTCAAGATTCAAGCTTATTAGCTGCCGAAGATGAGAATTTTGATAAAGATATATTATCTTCTACAGAAATTGAAAATGTTGATAAGGAAAAAAAATCTGCTGTAGATGATCATCTTGAAAAAAATAGAACTTCGTTACAAAAATCAATTAGTCAAACTAAATGTGAATCCCACGCTTCCCAGAAGCAACAATACCCTCTTAATGTACAAAAATATGAAAAACTTTATAATTGGATATATTACTGTGTATCAGCTGAAGGCTTCTTGTGCAAAATCTGTTCTGTTTGTTTTGCAAAGGGGCCTTGGGTTGACCAAGGCATAAACTTAGGCGATCACCCTACTAGGTGTATAAGCAAGCATGAAAATAGTATAAAACACCAACAAGCAGTTGCTGCAGCAAAAGTCAACTTGAAAATATCCGAAAACATAGCTGAAGGGTCAAAAGTTGCAACCCAGAAAACAAAAGAAACTAACCAAAATCTATTGACCAAATACCTAAAAATTCTTTATTTCATGATCAAAAAGCAGTGGGGAGTAACAGAAAATTTTGCAGAATTGGTTAAGTTCATTGGTGATGGTCATGGTGAAAAAGATATTGAAGCCTATCTAAAAACATGTGGAAAAAATGCGACATATTTATCAAATGTGTCAGTTCAAAATTTGACTGAAGCTATTTCATTATTTCTTGAAGAAAGGACTCTAACTTCATTGAAATTGAGTGAACAATTTGCATTGTTAGCTGATGAATCCACTGATGAAGCTCAAAGAGAGCAATTGGGTTTAATTGCTCGGTATAAAGTTCCTGGACTTCCAGAGATCAAGGAAGAATACCTTGGAATTATTAACTTGTCCACCGCAAATGCAGAATCCATAACATCTGCCATTGAAACATTCTTCTTAGCAAAAAATATTCAAATTAAAAACTGTCTCTTTGTATCATTTGATGGAGCAAATGTTATGAGTGGAGAGTTTTCTGGTGTCCAAAGACGCATGAAACATCTCTCTCCTCATTCTTTATTTGTAAGTTGCAGAAACCACAGACTTGCATTAGTATTTTCTCATCTTAAAAAGAAATACTCCTTATTAGAAGCTGTTGATGCATTGCTTGTAAGTCTTTGGAAGCTTTTCCATTATAGCCCTGCAAAACAACAGATCTTTAAAGATATACAAGGTGAGGTATATTCCATTCAAATTTTGAAAACTCTGAAAGTGGCTGTAACTAGGTGGCTGTCACATGGCCTAGCATGTCAATGAGTTGCAGATCGATATCAAGCTCTTGTAGAAGCGTTAGATAGCATATTTTATAAAAATAAAGAACCAGAAATCAAAGGTATTAGAGAGCAACTTTTAGATTCAGATAACATCCTGTGCATTTTGTTTTTGGCAGATTTTTTAAAAATTGTAAATAAATTGACCACATGGCTGCAATGTCCAAATATTATGTTTAGCAGTATTTCTGATAAAGTTTCATCCATTATCACTGAAGTAGATAAATATGTCTCTGATTTGTATGCTGGCGAAAATTTTAAAAAATGCAGTGCTCTCCTACATTTTGCAAATGAACGCACTACATTAAGCAGAAAAACAAGAAAGCAGAAGAAAAAAATGTCAAATGTTGATGACATTGTCAAAGATTTCAAAGAAGAATTTGTAAAAGATTTCATTGAAGATTTCAAGCAAGAAATGGAAAGTGCATTTAAAATTGAAAATAAGGTATTATGTCCTTTTGATGTTTTTACTTCTTTAGATTTAAATCTTATGCCAAATGAAGATTCCGATGACACATATTTATCTACTTTGCTGTCATTTTATGGACAAGAACAAAAAGATCAATTCCAGGGTGCACTTAATACTTCACCACCTGTCATAGATGCAGCAGCAGCAACTAAAGAGGTTCAAGATTTTAAAAAAGAAATTTCCTTAGCAAAAGTTTCGTTTAATTTGGAAAAAGGAATTAAAGCAAAAGAACTTTTGAAAAAAGACCAGAAAGATGAGGCAAAGAAAACACTGGAGAAAAAAATTACATCATTAGATGCATTAAAACTAATAAGTAAAGATTCAACCAGTGTTTCCCAAAATTTTCCAAATATGATGAAATTGCTGTCTCTATGCACAATTTATACCATCTTCTACGGCTTCTGTAGAGAGACTCTTTTCGCGTATGAACCTTGTTTGTACCGAACTGAAAACTCGTTTGAGGCAAGATACTCTGGACATGCATCTCAGGATAATTTTAAACGGCCCTGAGAAGTTATCAAATATTGAATGTGAAGAAATTATAAAGATCTTTAAACAGACTGGAAATAGGCGCATATTGTTATAAGAAGTTGTCATTAATATAATTATCATTATTATTATTTTCTAATTATTACTGTCCTCCATAATTTTTGTATTTGTGTAATGAAATCTAATGATAAATGAAATTCTTGTTTCTTAAATTACTTGCTGATTTGTTTGATGACATTGATGAAATGGTTGTTTATATTAAAAATTCAGTTCTTAATTAATAACTATTCTACTAAACTGATAGTTAAAAGATGAATTTCATATATTGATTTTTTTTTTTTTAGTTTAAAGTTATTTTTTTGGTGTGTGTGTATGTGTGTGGGGTATATTTAGTATTACTGAATTTATTTCCATCTCTTAATGACTTGGTTTAAGACTATTTTCTAATTTTATGTTATGGAACATCCGATGAACAGGTAAGTTTATTTTTATTTTGATTGTTTGAAGTTTATCCTTATTTGAAGAATTTCATTTTCAGTTTTTTCCTTATGGTACAAGTTGAAATTAATTTTTAAAAATATAATGTTAGCTAATTTCTCCTACTTGTAATTATCTGCAACTTGTTTTTGATTTCCCTTCAATTGTTGAAATTGAACTAGATTTAAAAATTGCATTTTTCACATTGTTAGTATTAGAGTATTTCCAGTCAAAACTGACAGACATTGTAATATTTAAAAATTTCTAAAGTTTAAATTTGGAGTGTAAATAAAAGCGTTTAGTACCTGCAATTAAAAATCAAAACTACCATGGCCTACGTTTATTATAAAATCTATTTATTTAATCATTTAAAAGAATAAGATATAAAGCCTTATATTTTTAATTTTAATCAAAGCATTTTTTTAAATGTTGTTCCAGGGTATGACTATCCCTATTCGGTGAACAGGAATTATTCAGTTTTGGCCAACTTTTTTTTGAGGAAACTAACTATACCCATTTTATTTTTAATTTTTAAAAAAATATTCAATTCTATTTCGTGAAATTGCTTTCTTGCTCAAAAATAAAATAGAAAATTGGAAGAAGTTCTCAAAATAAGAAAAGATTCACAAAAATAGAAAAAATTCACAAAAATAGAAAAAAAATCACAAAAATAGAAAAAATTTCACAAAAATAGAAAAAATTTCACAAAAATAGGACCCTGGGAAAAAAACCTGGACTAACCCCTGCATAATATGCATACCTAATTGAGCATCTTTAGATGCTACTACACTTTCAAGAATTTGTGCCATAAAGTACAAGAATATTTTGTAGCACTGTACAAAACATGTGCTCTACCCACATCAAATCTATACAGGTTGTGTGACTGTGACCTATGAACTTTTATTAAAATGCACCATTTAGGCGCTAGCGCACTATAAATTATTTACATCTGTAGGCTGTTATGTATGAGAATTTTTTTTTTTTGCAACCCCGTGAACACTGATTGCGATAACACCTCTAGATGCATATATTTCACACCTTAGAAATTCAGAATACGCCTTAAGAATTTCGGAATGCGTGTTTTTACTCATTGCTTTTCCATATAAAATTAGCTATATTTTGATAAATAATTATGATTTGCTGATTTTAAATTTTAAAAATCCAATTTTTGTATTAGTTTTTGTTGAACTGACATTTATGTACCTAGATGTATAATCAGTTATTATTTATGTGTCAAATGCAATTTAATTATGTATTTGAAAATTTAGCATAATTGTTTGTTGTTTTAATTACTTGTTTGGAAAAGTAAATACTTCTTCTAAAAAGGTTAAGGAGTATTTTTACTCATCTGAAAAAAATCCTAGATGGATCACTGCCCATGAACAAATTATCAGCTCTATGCACAACAAAATCTATGCAGGTCATGTGATCGTTACCTATAACATACATAACCAATTAGCACTCAATTGAATGCATCATTCAGTCACTAGCACACTTTGAAGAATTTCTGTCTATAGGCCATAACGTAAATTTTTTTGTAGCCCTGTAAAAAATTTATAAGTCCTATACACACCAAAATCAAGAACGTTCATGTGGCGATGGTCTATAATATGCATACCAAATTTGAACTTAATCGAATGCATCATTTAGGAGCTATCGTGTTCACTCATACACACACATGCACAGATACATCTCCTAAAAATAGTATAAGTGAATTCAGAAGAGCTCAAAACGTGTAAATACATCAAGATCTCTAAAGTCAATTTTTTTCATAATTACAATACTTTCCTAACATGGTACATGCTCGAAAAGTTTAAAAAAATAATAATAAATAAATTTTTTCTTAGTAAAAGTTTTCAACAAATTATATATGCCATAAAGTATTTTATTTTAGAAAAGTAGTATATACATTACAAATTATCTTTTCCAAACAATAATATGGCAATACAGATACACAGGACTTCTCTCTGCAAGTAAATTGATACATTTCTGAAAAAAAGAAAAAGTAAAATCAGATACATTTTTAAATATATTTGATACATTTTGCTGGACGATTCCACCGTTATGTGTGTGACATCTGTACACTGCTTTTTTTCAACTCCTTTTTCATAACTCAGCATTGAAAAATCAAGTATCAATATTATCTTGCTTTACATCCTGTTATAAAACGAACATATACACAATAAATATAATTATCTGCAACATTTTATATTTAATTATTAATTTTATAAAACTTGTAACATGTGTGAAAACTTGTAACACACAGACATTGGAACTGTCCTGCTCAGCAAACTGCTAAATAATAAAAAAAAAAAAAAAAAAAGATTTCATTTTTATACTCTATGACACTGTAGGTTCCCGACCATATGGTTATGTCTCTGGTTTTAGTGAGCCTCTGGAGACCAGCAAATTTTGCTCATTAATTTGATTTGATTTGAAGTCACCCCTGCAGGGAGGGTGAGATTTTGGAGATTTATGGCAAAGAGCTGTTATCTCGCTTGTTCTGGGGGTTTGTTCACTATATCCAAAGTTCTGATGTCCGATAACAATAAAACAAATAGAGAAATACAAAACTAGAAAATGGAATTTTATACAAGTACTGAATGTTTATTAAGTAAATAAACATAATGGATCGCATTTATAAGTCTAGAACTAGTTAAATAAAATAAACACAATAAATCACATTTATGGAAATAATGTACATTCCATTCAGTTGGAAAAAGGAGCTGTCGCTGTTAACCTGTCATATTTCGTTGAGGATGGAAAATGAAATCGTCTAAAGTCAAGACGAAATTTCAACTTTTAGTTCACTTTCAAAAGTACCCTGATTTTGTTAATGAATGCTTTTAAAGGATAGGATGGATTACAGGATTGAAAAAGTTATGCCCCCCTCCCCCCTTGTTTAGTATTAAGAAAGTTAGTCTCCGCTTATTCTGGTCAAAATCGTTATGAACAGAACAAAATGGAAAAACAGCACTGTTTGGCGACGATCTTTTCAAACACATTCAGACACCAATAAAACATTTTCTGTGTTCCATGAAGTCGAATGTCGGCCATTATTGCCCAAGGATTCTCGGCCCTCTTTAAAATGCGGATGCCATTCATAACCTTGAATCTCGTCATGGTAGATTCATCATACACATTTCTTAGCATTTCCAAAGTCTCTATTGGTGTTTTACCTAACTGCTGACAGAATTTAATGATACAGCACTGTTCAAGAAAAGCCATTTTTATGTCACCAAGCTAAGACAACTGACTTTGGAAGGTAGCAGCTGTGAGCGCTGTTCGTCCACACGACATGGGATAAATCAACTTGGACAGGTAGGGTTGGGAGAATCCATTCCAAGCAATTTAACTTTAGGTACTTGCTTTCGTCATCGGGAATAACCACAGTCCCTGAAGTTTTGGATCATTCTACATATAAGCTAATATAAAGCTTTCAACATAAAATGCACACATAATCAATACTTTCCTTAATTGTCATTTTAATTGTAAAAAAAAATATAACTTTTCAAATTTGCAATTAAATACTAAATAAAGATTAATTAAAATTCATTTTATATTATTCATAGGTAAAACACACAACAGTATATTATATGTAAAACTAAAAAATCTTGGTCATGAAAAAATACCTTTTACAAAGTTAAACAGTAATAGCAGCATACTTATATTTTGCAATATTAATAATTTAATAAATATGCTATGATAAATGTAATTAATCTGGTAACTATGCTTAATCGCATTATGCTTCGAGTTTTACAAAACATAGCAGTTTTTCAAAATTATGTTTCTAATTGAGGATCAGAAAAAATCCTCCTATCCCCACCCCACCAGATAAAGGAAAGTAGGAAACCAAGTCTAGTAGTGTTACCCAGTAGAAAAGTCTGCATTTCTGTAATATTATTAAACATATTAGATTATTTTTCACTCCGCTTAAAATTTAGTGACTTAGGATATTTTATAATATGAAATTAAGATATTGAAGTATAACTAAGCAATATTATTTGTAAATGGATTTAAAAATCTGCTAAAAATACCTTTTTATCTTCGTTCTGAAATTATTCAGCTGAATATATAGTAGAATTCGGCCAAATATCTGTTCAGTATTCGGCCTACCAAATGCACCAGTGTGGAGACGTCCTGCATCAATTACAGTTGACGCTGCATTACTGGAAAGAAGCTTTATTTGACTGAGCCATCAAATCACAGGACACTTCCCCCTATGCATGTTAAAACGCAGGTATAAAAATCACTTGCAGACAGTAGGCCACAAAAAATTTAAAGGTATTGCACAAGAACAAATCAAGCAATGATATCATAAACGATCACTTTTTTACACTTGGGGCTGTTATTTTGGTATTTATAACAATTTCTGGGATTATATTTCTTTCTTACAAGAAAAGAATTCCTTAAGATGATTTTTCAAGAATTTCCAGTTAATCACTTAATAAAGTCACTTACTTTAGTCAAGTGACTTACTTTAGTCACTTAATAAAGAAAAAGCAAATTATTAAGTGACTAAAGCATTACAACAATCAAAATTATGTTCTTTCTTCCTCCTACATACCTACCAACATTCCATTATCGAAAATCTTACAGAACACAATAAAAACCAACTAAAGATTAAATGTTTATCCTTACAATACAGTTAATTATAAATACCAATTTTACTAAAAAATCAAAGCAAGTTATGGAGAAATCTTTTTTCATAGTATGAAAATCAGTTATGATTTTTATAAGCTGATTAATGGAAATACAAATTTATATCAACATCTGTGAAAGAAAGTCATAAATAATTAACATACCTAAATTTGTCATAAGATAGATTGTTATACTTTAAGAGTGTTCAAATGTGAGATGAAAATATATATGAATATGATATTAGCGGGGTACCCCCACTAGCAAGTGGGGACATGCAACCAGTGTTATATATACCAGTCTCAAATAATATCCAATTTCAAATCTAAGGTTTGCCGAAGTGCCAAAATACACCATTTTGCAAGATTTTTTTCAGGGAATCATTCGAAGCATAGACTTAACAGCAATCAAAATGAAAAATATCCGTCACTTATATGGTTCGATCACCGAAAAGTAAAGCAGGAATTTATTTGAAAAGTAGCAGCATTTTTAAAAATTATAAACCATAACGTGCTTTATTCATCATTAACTCAGATGTACTAAATGCGATGATTTCAATTCTCCGAAATTTGGTGGAATTCCCCCAACTTAAATCAATTACTCAATTTGGCGAGAATTTTAAAGATAGATTGCTTGAAATCCCTTAATAACTGCATTATTTCTGATCAGATAATTAAAATTTAACACTGTATTCTACTAAAATCTATACACTTGTTTTCAAAAATGCTATTTCCGTAACAGAGTTATTCGAAAAAATCATGCGATTTTGGTACATAAATACAAATAAACTAATTATGCTAGGCACTTCAACATTTTGAAAATGTCTCTTTACAAGCTGTACTAAATACTGAAATAAATGATAAATCTGTATCAGTTTCAAAACTTTTAGAAAAAAAGCTTAAAAATGGAAATTTTCTCAAAACACACTCTTTGAAAAATCTTGCAGCTCAAATCTATGTTTAAGAATTTTTTCTGAAAATTTCACAAAACCCACAGCTTTTTCGCTTATTGCAGTGTGTAAAGCAGCTTATGAAGAACCATCTGGATTTTTTTGGAGACCACGGTGCTATTAGTTTATTCAATTTGTGTACCAAGACTAAAAGCAGAGTTTTTTTTACTTCAACATACATCCTTAAGCTCTCAGTAGGTATATTGCACCAAGCCTAAAACTGTGCAGACCACTAGAACTCACTTTCTCAATGGCATATCAGCCATTTTATTTTTCGCCAAACTAAAAAGTTGGGAATAATACCGTAAGCGGGTGTCGGTTGGGTTGGCGACTTTTTTTTGTCGCTAACGTCTAACCATGGCGACTTGTTTTTCGCGCCAAACAAAACATACGTAGACACATAAGGAAAAAAATAAACCCAAAACTACAATATACTTATCTAAACACATTAAAACATTAGTAGACATATTTCAAATGCAATTATAAACAAAATGTACATAAACAAAACACTAGCTCTAGGCATGTTAAAAAATAAATAAACCATAACCTTCAAAATATTCAAAATGCTAAAATATGTTTCTGCACATAATTATACAGCAAAATTTCCCTTAAAACATTAAAATAACAGATTTAAATTAATAGAAAAACATTCAAATAAACCGACTGCCTTCCCCCACCCCCACACACATACAACTCCTCACAAACAACTCAAAAATACATATATTCAATCATATTTAACCTGAATAGTGCACATGATTTCAAGAAAAATATACTGCAAATATTTTCATAAAATGTTAAAAACACTCTTTAAAAATATCAGAAAACCACTATAATAAACCGACTACTTCCTCCCCCACGTAATTTTTGCAATTTAATACCTTCAAAACACACAACATTTACACTATTAATCAGAATAGAATCAAATCTGATCACAAACAACTCAAAAATCCTTACATATTTAGTGTTGACTCTAGATTAATTTGGCAGGGCGCAGCGCCCGGCGGCCTTTTTGTTATCTTTTTAGCGCCCGGCGGCCGTTTTGTTATCTTTTTAGCGCCCGGCAGCCCTTTTGTCGTCTTTTTAGCGCCGGGCGGCCCTATTTCTCTTCTTTATGCGCCCTCCTGCTTTTACACTTTTATTATTATTAGTAAACAACCAGCACTTTATTTCCTACATACCATTTGCAGCCCATCACGATAATACATTAATTAAAACGGTTACGATTGAGTACAATAATCCCATCATAAAAATAGGTTCGATTGAAAACGGCCCTTTCACAAAAACCGTCTATGAAATCCGATCTTTCCCATATTAAAATGCTTTTTTCAAATATTCTACTCTTTCAGATCGAAATACTGCTACTGCCCTTTTCTTTGTTTTATTTTGCGCGAGCCCAACAGCCGAGTAACCCAAAAAGGCCCCTCTTGTATGTTTTGGTTTTGTTGTCTCAAGCGAGAAGCCCGATCGGCATTTCACTTAGGAGTTGGGGGAAGAAAATACGGTTGAGAAATTCAAAATTTTCTCAAGTTATCTAAAAATTTCTGATTCCATCTGTCAATCCTCAAATATCGGTGGCTACGTTTGATAAATATGTAGTTGCGAATTATCAAACAATCATTATACAAGAGTTCGTCGCCAGCTGTATATAATTATTGCTCTTCTCGATGTCTTTAATAGTTTTGCAACACTAGCAAGTCCCCCCCCCCCTAAACAATTTGCTCTTTTTAATCGGCTTTCTTAGTACATATTATTCGTAATGTGTAACATTTATTTACTAATCATATATAATTACAGATGATACAGAAAGAATGCCTTAGCAAAACGACGTTTTGCGATTCGAAAATTCGCGGGATTTGCTTGTTTGTTATGGCAAGCCTAGACAAGGGATATCTTCTAAGGGGGGGGGTGCCTTGGTTGGGTGACTTTTTAAGGAGTTCTAATGTGTATTGACGCGTACATCTTGATGAAACCGACCAAAACTCCAGACCGACAGTCGCGCGGGCGGGGCCCGCCGAACGTGGGAACTTCAACACTTCAGCCGTGTGCCATGTTCAGTGGCTTTATCTACTCAAATCCATCTGAAAATCGAGGGATTTGCGACGTTTTGGGAATACAGCAATTGAAACACATTATGCTTTTGCCAAAATCAGAGCATAATAATGATCTTTTGCTTTAGCAATGTAGTGCTAGGGTTATTGGCGCCCGGTGCGGTCTTCCAGTTTGCGGCCCCATTCTTTCTAAGTTTCAGCATTCTGCCCCATTTCGGTCCTTTAGTTTTCCATTTTATTATTTCTAAGTGTCCTGCCGGCCACCATGTTTGTTTTTTTGCCGCCGGGGCGGACCCCCCCCCCCCACACTTATTACGCCACAGTTTTAATTACATAAAAGTGGAGTAAATGCAGAATTTAGTAAATCAGACTATTGACAAGATTTGGTATTTTAAATATTCATATTATACACCTTCCGATTTTAAAATTCTCAACATTTTAATGAATGAAGAAAGGAAAAAAAATAATAAAAGCAAAAGAAAGCTAGTTCTGGAAAAGGATGTCTTCAGAAAACAAATTATGTCATAAGTTAACAGCTAGGTTATTCATAAAACAAACTGTCATCAATTTAAGCTTATTTTCAGTTGAAAAAAAAAAAAAAGAAAAAGAATTCTGGAAGGTTTATTAATAGATAATTTGTTTAAGTACTTTTGGCACCAGGATGTTGATTATTTTAATTATATTAAGCTGATTAAAAACATTTGATAGTTAAAATAAATATTGATTAGTACTATTTTTATTTTAAAAAGATTAAAGCAAGGTTTAAGAAAGAAAATTTAGTGTTTTTAAAGAGACCTTTTTAAGTATGTTACAAGAAATTAAAAATAAAGCTTTATGAAAAATAAATTATTGAAAATATTTTAAACTTTATTTCATACATACCTTTGGGCAATTCTGTGAGTTTAAAAAAAATATTAATTTTATACCTTCTAAAAAACTTACATGTAGTAATTATTTTTATTTATTTTAAAGAAATAGTACTTTTTAAAAAACTTATATTCACTTTTCATTAATGAGCAAGCATTAAATTAGAAGTGAAAGAGGAATAACAAATATATTTCAGTGACTAGCTGAAGTACCCGTCCTCGACGGGTTAGCGAATGCAAATTTCCAAAAAAGCAAGATCTTTCGTCAGCATTGTATGAGTACACAGAATGGATGTAGTATGTTGCCAAAGTAAAGAAAGCGAAGTTATAATTTTTATGTATTGTTAAAATATTACAGGTTAGAGAGTAACTAAGTAATATCATTTCATTCGCATTAGTCGTAATTATGTGATGCGTGAACGAATATTTACGCATATTGAAATAATTTTCGCAAAATCTAAAAATTCAATCAACATTTTTGAAAAAATCGAAGCCTAGAATTTAAGTTGAGTGACAGCCTATCCTGTCAACCAAATTCGTTTCATTCCCTGCAATCTTTATTTCGTGATGCTGGAACAAATTTTCAGCATTTTAAAACGATTTTCGCAAAATCTCAAAATGTAATCAAAATATTTTAAAAATTCAACGCCTATAAATTAAGATTAGCAACTACCTATCATATCACTAAATTTCGTATCATTCGTATTAGTCGTTATTACGTGAAGTTTGAAGAAATCATCATTGAACGTATTTTGAGAGAATTTTCACAAAATCTCAAAATCTAATAAAAATGTTCAAAAAATTGGACTGCTATAGTTTATGTTGAGCAACCATCTATCATGTGACCAAATTTCATATCATTCGCTTTAGTCATTATTACTTAATGCGGGAACAAAGATTCACTCAGTTTTAAACGATTTTCGCAAAATCTCGAAATCTGATCAATTTTTTTTTAATTAGATGCTTATAGTTTAAGGGGAGTGACCACCTATCATTTCACCAAATATCATTTTTTCACCTTTGCAGTTATTACGTGATGTGCGAACACAAATTTACGCAGTTTGAAATGATTTTCGCAAAATCTCAAAATCTAGTCAAGATTTTTTTTTAATTCGATGCCTATGTTTTACGTTGAGTGAGCACCTATCATGACACCCAATTTCATATCATTCGCTTCAGTCGTTTTTACGTGATGCTCGAACACAAATTTACGCAGTTTAAAAGGATTTTCGCAAAATCTCAAAATCCAATCAAGATTTTTTAAAAATTCGATGCGTATGTTTTAAGTTGAGTGACTACCTAGCATGACACCCAATTTCATATCATTCGCTTCAGTCGTTTTTACGTGACGCTTGAACACAAATTTACGCAGTTTGAAAGGATTTTCGCAAAACCTCAAAATCCAATCAAGATTTTTTGAAAATTCGACGCCTATGTTCTAAGTTGAGTGACCACCTATCATGACACCCAATTTCATATCATTCGCTTTAGTCGTTTTTACGTGATGCTTGAACACAAATTTACGCAGTTTGAAAGGATTTTCGCAAAATCTCAAAATCCAATCAAGATTTTTTAAAAATTCGACGCCTATGTTTTAAGTTGAGTGACCACCTATCATGACACCCAATTTCATATCATTCGCTTCAGTCGTTTTTGCGTGATGCTTGAACACAAATTTACGCAGTTTGAAAGGATTTTCGCAAAATCTCAAAATCCAATCAGGATTTTTTAAAAATTGGACGCCTATGTTTTAAGTTGCGTGACCACCTATCATGACACCCAATTTCATATCATTCGCTTCTGTCGTTTTTGCGTGATGCTTGAACACAATTTTACCCAGTTTGAAACGATTTTCGCAAAATCTGAAAATCTAATCAAGATTTTTTAAAAATTCGATGCCTATGTTTTAAGTTGAGTGACCACTTATCATGACACCAAATTTCATATCATTCGCTTCAGTCGTTTTTACATGATGCTTAAACAAAAAAAGCGTCACGGACAGAATGACAGACAGACAAACTTTTTTTTGAGGGTCGCATCGGATTCCTGGGTGCTTGAAACGGATAGAAATCGCAAAATTTTTGAATTCCAAGAAATGTACAGACAAAAGTCTAATTTTATTTATATAGATTTGATTTGATATGGTGTTCTACATTCCAACCATAGGATGTATTACAAAATTTGCATGACTATGTCATTTTTTCCAGCAATCTTCTGTGTTCTGAATTAAATTTCCCCAATTTCTGTAGTTATCAATTGATGGATGAGTTAAATTATTTGATGCAATTTTAATAATGTCTAATAGTAATAAGGGTAACTTTGAAAATCTTTACTTGGTACTCATTCAATAATTATTGCAAACAAAAGAATTTAAATAAAATTCTGATTTATATAATTAAATTTTATACATCCTGCATTGCAGAAATTTTATTATTTTTATTACATGCTAAACGCATCTACCCAAATCCACTTACACTGACAGTCCTTTTCTGTTTAAAAGTTTGTACCAATATAGGTGAAATATCATATATGAATCAGATCCAGTAATTGTGGTCCAGTAGTGATAGTGTGATAAAATGGAGGAACAAAAATTAACAGTCCCTCTGCCTTCCCCATACTGCCTAACAAATCATGTCTGGCTAAAAATTTCTGAAATCTTCTTCAATAAATGTACTATTCTTATAAATAATAAACATGTATGTCACGTAATTTTGAGACAAAAAATTAAGCAGAAAATTCAACATTACTTATATTAAAACTTCTTTATGCTAGAAGTTTTTTTTAAATCAAAACTTCTAGTTATGTAGATTTAATTCACATATTTATGTCATGTTTAGACCAAAATATTATCAACAAATTATTTTTCCTATTTTGCTTACACTTACTTCTACTGGATATTTTCTCCAAAAGAAGGGGGGGGGGGACTAAGACAAATTGGAAAAAATCTTACTATGCATTGTAAGTCAGAACACATATTACAACTCTACATGTTAAAGTTTCGGGGATCAGATCGTTTCAAACCAGTTTCTATATTTTATCTACCTGTACATTCTCGTGGAACCCCAAAGTGACCTTTTTGAGAACAGGGTGCCCTTTTGAAAATTTCCCCCCGGCGGCCCTTTTTTTCTAGAGTCAACACTACATATTTATTCATATTAAACCTAAAAATTGTACAGGAATTCTGTAAATCATGAGCAAACCCATATAACAAATAAAATTAACCATCCCTCTTAAAACCTTTAATTTTTTTTTACATCACAATTCACAAAAAATAACAACATACTAAAAACCTTACATAGTTATGAAAACACAAGACCATAAATATTCTCAACTATACACCGCTGAACCGTAAAGCAAGGAATAAACATTTAAATAAATAAAAGCACCACGTACCTTTAATTTTATTCATGAACAACGTGAGTTCATCACAAAATAAAGCCATCACAAGCATTCAAATAAGCATATAACAACTATACCTCAACACACGCTATATACATATTCTTCACAACTTGCAACAAACATTTTCAAATTTTTGTCGAAATTCACTTGATAAAGAAATAAGAAACAACTCAGCTTATAAAGGAACCGATTTCATTACAGCTCTACACAAATTATCTACATTTATCATAAAACCAAGCAAACATTCCACTTTTCAAAAATAACCATTATAAAATACAAAACTTCAGCAGGCGACACGACTTCCATTCCCGGCGAATTCAAGTTCAGTTATTTTGCCAGTTAAACTCCTTGAAATTCGTTCAACCAATCACATAATTCCTTCAAACAGCATAGTTTCTCATGACATCATAAAACAACACAACTCCGCTGAGTTGCCGAAT
>JAWZYV010001247.1:0-18617 GCA_038373885.1 Cheiracanthium punctorium | reverse complement strand
TTATATTTATAGTGGAATGATCTTCCCTTGTCAACTGGAAGCTACTTATTGTCATATGTTCTGATTGAAAATCCTCTCTATGGTTACCCTGCACAATCAGCTTATGCATTACTACATTTGTCACGCCTAAATAAATTTGTGGCTGAATAATTGGCCTGTGACTATACATTTAGCTAAAAAAAAAGCTGTGGATACAATGCTAGCACTAGAAGTAGTTACAAATTATTATCAGGGTTGTAAAAAAAACACAGTTTCTTAGTAAAAACACAAACACTCCCCCCCCCCAAAAAAAAGTTCTTTTGGTTTAAAACAGGTGTAAGTTTTTAAAAATCCTTTTATAATTACATAGACACATATTTATAAAATGTTCAAAGTAACAATTAACTATTCCTTTGAAAATAATTAAAACTAGTAAATAAACAATTGTAGCTATTTATGAGGACATTGAAATCATTAAATTTTAACATTTTATTTAGCGATACTATTTTTTAAATTTAACATATAATATAATACAACAGTAATTGCTTACTACATAATACATGGAATATTTTATTTAGTTTCATCAGTAATAATGGTGATAAGTTGTTCAAAATGATATTTTTAAGGTTTAGAAATAAATGGTTGAAACACCAGACCTATTTTAAAAACAAATTTAAAATGCAGCCTATAATTTAAATTTAATTAATAATTGTTACTTATAAAATATTAAGGTATCTAATAGATTAATATAAAAACTTATTGTTTCAAAACACAGGAGAGTCTCGATTAACAGGGATATGCCACATCCCAAATAACCCAATTTATTCAAATTTTGCAGGGATTTTTTAAAAAAAATTATAGAAACTTAAATTTTTATAGAATAGGACATGAATAATTTAATTAATACAAAGGAAAGAGAATGAATATAAATTCAAAAGTTTTTTAGATTTATAATCAATACATTATGGGGAAAAAAAATCCCTCATTTTTGGAACAATGAAAGGATAGAATGTTTTTTTTTTTTCAGCTGCTCTTCGACAAATTTTAATGCGCAAAACTCTCAGCATAGTTTTTTTAGCAGACTTTCATCTTCTTGCTCCAAATAATTAAGTAATGGGTTATGCAGTAGCATAGAGCAATTCACTAAGTTTGGAGTGGGGCTCAGTATGTTTAGATTGATTCTGGAACAACAACAAAAAAAAGCACCATATTGTGCTGATTTGCGATAATTTTCTCCATTCCTCCAAGAGGATGGGAAGGGCTTGAGCCCCCTAACCCCCCCCGCCCCCCTTCCTATGTTACTGGTATTCTGTACTGATGTGTCACCATGATTCAATTTTTCAATGAGTTACACGATTTTCTTCATCATTTAGCCCTGCCATGGCCGAATGGATAAGACGCTGAACATGATGGTGCTCAGTATCTCTTCATGATTTTACATGATTTCCTTTGTCACTTCACCCTACCTAAGCCGAGCCACTAGGATGCTGAATATGTATGTGGCTGAAGTGTAAAGGTCCTGTGTAATGGCCTACTGCAGGAAAGTCAATTTAACGGTCTGGTAATTTAAGCAGTGTTTTCCAGATATAAAGCAAATACGCATTAAAATCTCCTGAAAAGTCCTCTGCCCAAACACAATACATAGTTCTTCATCTCTTTAAGGACATTCCACAAAAATTCCCTGTTTCTTCTGAACTACAAGCTTTTCAGCATTTGAATTTTGAATCTTCATTAATCCATTGTTGCACTTGAGTTTTCAAAACAGCCTCACTTTCACAAATCTTCTAAATGGTAAGTTTTGGTCGCATTGTGGTCGCGAAAAGACTTGTCAAAATGCTAAAATAAAACTAATGGGCTTTTGCTTTTTTGCAAAAGTATTCAGAAAAAAATTGGAACTGAAATATATTAGAGAAACAGGAATAAAAGTAAAAACTTTTATTCCTGTTATGGAATGGTTGTGGGGACAATCTTTGATTTTCAACACTAAATTGAAATATAAATCCTGTACGTCTATAATTTTCAAACCCACTCAAAAACAATAGAGGAAATGGAGAGCAGACACTATCTCCCGGAGAGAAAAACTGAATTATCCTTTTAGCATTTTGCTAAAGCTTTTTTCTTATTTTATCTTTTTTGCTAAAAACTTTTGAGCTCAGCTTAAACCCACCGTTGTGTTCTCCAAGAATTTCATTTTCTTCATTTCGAAAAATCAACTTCCATGATTTTTTAAACTGAGGAGCTTTATACAGATTTCCTTGCGTCATAGACATAATAAAAAGGGACTGCCCCGGATAATCTGATACTCGTTAATCAAGAGTCTACTGTATTCCAAATCTTTAAAATTCTGAACTAAGAGAAAGTATAGGTAAAAAATAGGGTATTTGGTTAATCGCCAGTGGCGAGAAGCCTCCATTTTTTTATTCGCCACTTTTTTGAGTTAATGGCCACACACCAGCCGAATTTTTTTCGTATCATTAAAAACCAATTTAATTAATTACTTTTACTATAATAAAAATTAAATTTTATTAAAAAAGTATAAATTTATAAAAATAAACAACCTTTTATTATGAATATGAGTGTTAGGTCAAAATCATTAAAAGAAATCAAGATATCTTTGAAATCGTGCAGAATAATACATATTTATATTAACTTTATGTTTGCTTAATAAAATGTTTTGAATATATTTAGATTACACATTTATTCTTTGTTTTATGTTGCTGAAAAAAGATATGACGGTGGGAGAATGGCGATTGAAGTGGCGACCAATGGCAATTTCTTTTATCGCCACTTGTGGACATTTAATTGCCACGTGGCGAGTGGCAACCGCTAATTTTTACCTATAAGAGAAAGGCATTAAAACTGTAAAATATATTTTTTGTCTGTTTAAAATATTAAAATTCATAAATATGTTAAGAGTAAAGACATTAAATTTATAATTTTATTTTAAAAAATAATGCCTCTATAATTTTTTAAAAATACTTTTCTTTTCATAAAAGCTAAATAATTTTTGAACTTAAAGTGCATTATTATTAGTTTGCTTTAAAATAAAAGGCATTTTATAGGGCCCGTTCGAGAATTCACCGGTTGGTTATGCACAGATGCTACTGGTTGCGGTCATTCTTTGGTTAAGTGACGTCACGGTTGTCAACCGGTTTTGGTCATCCTCACCACATCCGATTCCAAGTCAAGAAAACAAAAATAAGCATTGGCAATACTATGCCAATAACCGGAATCACCCACCTCGCTAGCAGGGTCATTCTGTTTGCACTCTGGTCACGCTGAGCAGACAACTGCTACATGACCGAAACATTTTCTAATGCAGTTACTTCCAGAGCTCCACCTTTTCAAACATTCTGGTCATGCACCGGTGCACAACCGATGAATTCTCAAACATGCCCATAATAAGTAATTCTGTGTGGATAAGGGTCACAAACCTATTTCATTTCTTTATTCTGTCCAACCAGAGATGAGCTCTGATAGCTGCGTGTGCTTGTTCAAACTCGCCAATCAAGTAATAGTTGCCAGAAGCTACAGTGCGACAAAGTGAAAAAAAGTAGAGAGAAATTTGTTAATTGCTATTTTTTCCATTCATAAAAATCTAGAACATTTTAAATAGAATTCATTGCTTTGCAATTATATACTAATACTATATTTTTAATATATTGGGTTGCAGGGAAATTTCTGTCGTATTTTTAAAAAAATATTTGAATTCATTTATAAAAATATGTGTTTAATATTAATTAACTGTACAGTTGTTACTTTTTTAATATTTAGTTAAGTTATTTTTAACAAAGAAAACTTTTTTTTTCGGGTAATAAGTTTTCATGTTATCTTTACATTTAGATGCTTTTGTGATTTATTTTAAATTATTACTGTCTTGGGAAATAATCTTTTTTATTGATGTAAAACTGGGAAACGGTTCCTTAGATTTAATGTGAATACAACACATTTTATATCATTGGTTTAACCTTCACTAGTATTCTCAATTTGCGTTTAACAACTTTTGTTTTGTTTTTAACTGTAAGTGGTTCATATTTAAAATTACATGGTTCATTTTTAAATTTCACACATGCATATATTAAAAATGATTTTTTCAACCTAAATTACTAATTAACACTATTTTTTTAAGGCAGGCTGAAAACTACATTAAAGCAGCTTGGGTCATAAATTAAAACAGGTTTACACATAATTTTGGTAAAATATTGCTAATTTTGAATATTCAAAGAGGAAATTTTGGTAAAATATTGCTGATTTTGAATATTCAAAGAGGAAATTTTTCTTTCTAATTTTATCGAGGTAAATAACTGTTTTTAACATTGTGCCACATAATTTACATGACAAAGTCATGGAATTTTTCAGTTTTATACAGGATTCCCACTGATTTATTGGTATAAAAAATAAGGGATTTCTAAGTTTTTTTTTTTTTCAAGGCCAATAATCGAAGCTACTTTCCAATGCAATTACCTTGTTACAGCTCTTTAGCCTCTGGCGGTCCAAGGCCAGCCAAACGGCTTTGCATACAAACAGCTAGCTGGCGGCCAAAAGAAAGTAACATTTCCTTTCCCTGCTTTACAGCAGGTGGAACTTTTTACGATTGCTGGACAATAGCTGATACAGGAGGCGCGAATACCTCCCACGACCTCCAGATGTATTTTCTCTTTTTTCTTCACATGAAAATTTCCCCAATTATTGTTCCGCGTGGTCATCATAAACGCCGGCTTTCAAGGAAGTGTGGATTTTCACCACCACCTGCGGTGAATTTCCATCAGATAATTTCTGAAAGGGGGAAGACAACGTTCTTCAAATTTTGGCCGGGTCTGGACTTGTGGACGCTCTAACTGAAAACTCGCCTGAACGTCAGAGGGTTAATAATACAGCAAGCATTTCATGTCTTAAAGTACTGACCCCTTCTTTCTTGCTCCCAGTATATTTTCAGACTAGAGTTTAAGTTATGCACCAGCAAAATTAGAGCACTTCAATTCTTTAGCATGGGATTTTTTTTTATATCAAAATGTCACCAAACTCAAAAATGAATAAGTAATATGCACACATTGTACATATTACTTATTTTAATACAAAATACATACTTTTATGATAATTTTCTTTAAAATAATACAATCGTTAAGGGATTAAAGTGCACTTGAGTTAAAACAATCAATGTTTTAATCAGTTATTATATTATGTATTTATCTCATATCACTCATTTTCCCTTCCACGCCAACTATGATGAAAGGTAAAAGAATCATGGAACAAGAGAGTGCAGACCAGAGAAAGAAAATACCTCCTCTCCTATGCCTCAGATGAGTAGGACGCAGGTATTTTGAGCTCTGCTCTTTCAGGGAGTTTCTCGTGTAGGTGTGCCGAACCGGTTATGGTTCTCGGAAGGCATTAAGAGAGACTAGCTCTCTGCTCGGCAAATTTAGACGTTCGATGACTGGGGAAGCGTGCTGAAATGGGAACTCCCAATTATTACTTTATTTTCTTACGACTATTTGCAGTGTACATAGTGTAAATAGTACGTTTAGTTTGTAAATATTTTTAGTTAGTAGTTTGTACTTAGTATGTAAATAGTTTACAAATTGTGAATTTCAAATGTATTACTTCTTCAATGCAAATAGCTGTGGAGCAGAGTTAGTACTGGAGACTAGTGATAGATGTTTCATTGTAGCTGCCTTAACTGACAGATGAAGTTAGTTTTGGGAGTTGACTGCTTCCATCGAAAAGTTAGCCCTTCTGATGTTTTCATCAATGTTTGCTACCTTCATATTTGAGTAGCCTTATGGACTCTTATCTCTCCACTGTGAAAGGCCAGGCCAGATAATTTCTCTTCTAATGTTAAAATTTCTTGTCACACAACATCTTTAATTATTTTCCGAACTCCTGGCCTTTTTTTGACGGGCTCTTTCCTGCCTTCGTCAGTGACTGCATTTCCTGAGTGTGACCACCCAGTTTCGCTGCTGTTTATTTTCAAGCTACGGTTTCCTGGTGGTGGTCATGAGTTTTCAGCATCATTGTCACAAGGGCACCCCCGCTGTCTAATCATTAGCGGCTTTTCAAGCCTACGGGGAGGTTACGCTGGGCCTCCTGCCCTTGTAATTGTACTTTAAAACTTTCATTCGAGTCTTGCTCTTGCCCTTCAACTGCTTCATTACTTCTTGAGGACTGCATGTTTTTATTATGCCTTTTCCCCGCGGACTTTCCTCTGAGGTTATGCCGTGGACTTGTTTCTCCTGCCAGAAGCCAATTAAAGAATTTGCTACACAAGAAGCCAATAAGGCATAGCAAGGATCTTCTGCTTGACTACTAGCCCCGACAGGATGATTACTTCATGTCTGCCTGGCATGGTTAACATCATAAAGGACAGTCATCTTCATAACTCTCATCAAATTACTGGAGTTTAGTCTTTCATGACCGGGCACTCCTTCGTCTCACCGATTTTGACAAGATAACGCTATAAGGTTCTTTCACACACACACATACCCCTTGCTTACAAAAAAAAAAAAGAAAAAAGAAAAGAAAAGAGAATGAGACGATAATTTAAGGCTTTTACAGTGGCGTAGCCAGGATTTTATTTTGGGGTGGGCTGGGTACCAAATTTAAAGCTAAAGTTCAGTTGTAAGCTAAGTAAAGGGTTCCATTTTGGGGGGGGGGAGGGCAGCAGCCCCCTCAGCCCATGCCCCTGGGCTTATAGGTTAAATAGAGGCCTTTTTAAGGTGTGTGGGAATCCTGTTGTAATTAAAATTTTCTATCCCAGACTTGACTTCATGAAAACGAAACTCTCACAATTTCAGGTTCTCCAATGATGTGCGGGAACTCTGATATACACATATGAACAAATAAGAACTCTCACCCTCGACTAGGCCAGTACTTTGTGACATTTTTTAAAAATATAAAACAGATTATATATTAAGGAACAACCTAATTTTTAAAAATCAATAAATTAGAAATCTTTGACACTTACTAAATGTAATGCTTAAAAATTCAATGATCAAGTGCCTGAATTAAAAATATACTCAAAATATATATGCAGTAGTCAAAAATTAATTTTTCACAAAGTGCTTTGCAATTGAAGAAACGAAATTATACCGTTATTTACCACCCAACATTATAGTAGTGTTGTTTTAACCAAATGCAATTTTTGTAAAGAATTTTATTCCTATCAGAAACCGAAAAATTAGTTTAAATTTTACTGCTGGGGAGCAGTGCCTGGGAGAGGAAGGGAAAAAATGCTTGCTATAAAGTAGGGTAACAATATTCTACTTTTTATGAATGCCTTTTTACGAACATTTGATCTTTTACGGCTATGTTAACACCTGTATACCAATAAACAAACCAAAATTTTTCAAAACTGCACCTATGTGGAATACTTTGGCAACAGGAAAAAGTAATAGTTATGTGCCCCTTTTCTTCCCGGCAATGTCACAAATTTTGCTACATGCAGTTTTCTTCTTCGCTATTTTCCTAGTCTCATCCTTTTATTGTTTTTTCTCCCATGTAAGAACTTTATGTAATTTCCACTTCTAGTCAGTCAGAATTCTACTCACCAGTGATATGTTGGCGAGTGGAAATTTCGTTGTTGGGAACATAAAACGTAGCAGAATTTTATCCACAAAAAATTTAATTCAAAGCTGAATTTGTCGATCAACAAAATTAAAATACAATAGAAAACTCATGCTTTTATAACTATACTGCAAAATCCAGAAGTATTTTCTGAACAGAAGTCCAGACAAAAGTATAATTTTCTGGAAAATTTTGAAAAGTTGTCTAGCATATCTGGATTAGGGGGGAGGGGGGGGGTTACCAATAAAATATATCACACTACATAAATAATTATTATATTGTATATTATTATTTGTACTGTAATTATAACAAAGGCATTATAAAAAGCTCTGAATATGTTCTTAGCTATCATCTCTTCTCGGAAAGTGATTTAATTTGTGTGATAACTATAAATGATATGTGGTAATGACTAGATATTGTTTACATTTTGTTTAGAAGTGAAATTACAATAATCTCTTTAGATAATGTTGTTAGTTATAATTGTATTTAAAGAAGGGGGGGGGGGGGCTTGAATGGGGCAGAGTTCCCTCATAAAGTAAATATCCACTGAAAAATTAGGGAATCGAAATCTTTAATATAACAAACTTATACATATTTTTTTAACGAAGAAATATAGTAAATTAGAATAAATTGCAACATTAATTTATCGCCAATGCAAAACACCGCCAAAAGAGGGATGATATCGAAGCTGTTCCCAATCAATTTTAGGTAAAATACATTCAATAGAAATATAAATATATTCAATGCAATTTTAAAAAACAAAAAATGTTTTCGACTTTGCTTAGCAAACTTTGGCATGCTTTAAAAAATAGAGAAATTTGTAAAAGAAAATCGAAAAACATGTGTATTTTTTAAATGTATTAGATATGAATTAACAGATAATTTTAAAATATTCACACATTTGCCATGAAATTATCAAAATTTTGAAAATCAATTTGCAGCTTTAAAAAAGAGAGAGATCGGCAATAATTTTAAAAAGCTTAATCTAATGGAGTCACTTTTAAAAAAACAAAACAAAGTACACAAAGCAATCTAAACCAACATCAATATTTTTATATAAACACACGTCAATTTTACAATTGCACTGGAACGAAATTTGCTAAAAACAAACATGCCACCGAAGATTTTTAGGAATTTCACAGAACATTTAAAACTTAAATGGCAAAGTAACTTACATTAAAGAAAACTGGATGCAAATAATTCAAATAAATAATTAATACTAAAAGTTACTGGGGATTCTTCGGTTACCGGGTGTCGTCGCCAAGCGGTGATGAGTCGCCAAACTTGGAGTTTGGTCGAAAGTTTGTTTACTTTAGCGTTAGAGTCAGATGTCTGTTGTAACCTGTGTAGATTGAGGATGATGCTGCATTTTGATGAAAAAACGCTCGGTGGGTTCATTAAACGATACCAGGATGTTTGGTAAAGGAATTTCGTGATTGGTTTAGGCAATTTAACTGTAATCGGTAAACCGAAAAGCAGGTGAATTTGAATTCGATGTGTAAGTTCTTGTTTGGTGTTTGTTGAGTTATTTACGGGGAATACAAGATGTATTTGGAAATGTGTTGTGTTATTTGAAGTGTAGTGAATATTATGTTGTTGTTTAAAATGGAAGTGTGTGTTTATTTGAAGGAGGGCGTGATTATAATGTTAAATAAAAGGAAGTGTTTTGGTGTTATGTTATTAGCTGATGTGTTATGGATATTTTTGAAGAGTTTCTTAAGATAAAGGTAAGTGTTTTTTTTTTAAAGAATTTTTGCAATTGCTTAAGGTTTTCAATGTGAATTGTAAATGGATATTTGATGTTGTTATGTTTTCATATAGTGACTTTATATGAGGTGTATAACTAGGTTATTTAATGCACCGATGTTGTTTTGAGTTGAAAACGGGCCAGTGTTTGACCAGTTTACATAGCTGTACAACTAGGTTGCTGAATCCACTGAGGTTTTTTTAGTTAAAAATGGACCACTGGTTGCCTAGTTTACATAGCTGTACAACTAGGTTGGTGAATCCACTGAGGTTTTTTTAGTTAAAAACGGACCACTGGTTGCCGAGTTTACATAGCTGTACAACTAGGTTTCTGAATCCACTGAGGTTTTTTTAGTTAAAAACGGTCCACTGGTTGCATAGTTTACATAGCTGTACAACTAGGTTGCTGAATCCACTGAGGTTTTTTTAGTTAAAAACGGTCCACTGGTTGCATAGTTTACATAGCTGTAGAACTAGATTGCTGAATATTCTGAAATGTTTTTAGTTAAAAGTGGTTTACTGTTTGCTCATTTTTAATTGCCTGTTACTGAATTTGCTGACAATTTTTAGTGTTAAGTATGGATGGCGTATTTTGTTTTATTGTTTTTTTTTAAGTGGAATATCTGTGGAATTTTAATGTGTTAAAGTAATTTGTATTTCCTGACAGTGCTCAACATGTTGTGCTATTTTATCGTATTCTAAAATGGTGTTTCATACGTGAAAAATTTGGCGACAAAAAAAAAAGCGCCAAGTAGCGGGTGTTGGCGAGAAAAAAAAGTCGCCAAAAATAGCCGACACCCGCTAACCGAATAATTCCCAAGTTACTCACCACATGCGACTGCGAACTGCATCGGCATGGGTTGAGGCGAGCGGTACTGGAGATCCAGGAAGCCATTGCGACACCAGCGCCCTCTGCCGAACATTTGCGATCGCTCGCGAGCGTCGAACCCATTACTCCGCGGCGTCTGTTTTGGGGAGAAAGTTTCGAATCGAAATGGGAGATCGCGCCGATTTCTTTTCGATTGCTAGCTGTGGTGAAGAAACTTAAAGATCGCAACACGAGATCGCGCCAGGTATATTGTGACATCGTTAGAATATTGACGGTTATACGCCAATCGAAGCGATCATTGGCCAATCATTTACCCATTAGTCTTGCTGCTTGGGTTAATTATATTTTACAGCAACATTCGACTTAATGTAGTTAAAAGGATTTATATGTTTAACAGTTTTTCGTTTTATTTTCCCTCAACAAATTAAAAGCTCTCAAAATAACACAGCGTAACTGGATTTAATCTAATTTATTCATTTCTGGAAAAATTTCGCATAAATTAAAAAGAGGGTTCTACATATAAGTAGGTTTATGTAGATACGTAAATATGTGCATAAGCAATAGCGTATAATTAAACATCGATGGTGTGTCTGCGTTACACATAGGCTAGACTGTAACTTTCCAGCTCTTAGTCATAAGTGTACTTTATATTACAAAACTGCCTTCTGCCAGATCTCTGTAGCTGTGTTTACTAGACGTTTCTCAATACGGTGAATTGAAAAAAAAGGGGTAAACATTGTCTCCGTAATGCGAAAATACGACTGCATAGGTCGAACTTTCACGAAATATAATTAAGAAGTCTTTGGTAAACACTTTCAAAATAGTAACTACCGCACGTGTTCAATTGAAAAATGTTGCTATATTCTAAGCAGAAAGTTTACGTTTACAAAAAATGATTCACTGTATTCAGTCAAAGTTGGCAACGATACAATCGACCAAATTAAGAAGTATTTATAATTGCACTTGCTTATGAAATATTACTTTCAAAAACTTCTGATGCATGTGGACCTACGGGCAACAATAGACAGAGACGTCTGAAAACGTTTTTATAAATATATATAAAAAATTTGTATAAGAAGAAAATATATCATAAATAAGGATAAAAAAAACGTTTTCCAAAAGAATTTTAAATAAATTAAAACTAATATTATTTGCACCAGAAAGAAAACTTCAATTCCTAAACATATTCTTAAATTTAAAAAGTTCTGTTTTTTTTTCGAATATGTTTTTATTATATTTGGCCTTCTCTTTCAAAATGCAGACGAATTGTCAGTGTATAGGTTAACAGTGTATAGGCTTACTTTTTTTCTTTACTTGTGGTACTTACAAGGTGGAAGGGACAAGAAGGGGAGTCATAATTTTTTTTTCATTGCTGTAAAGCATTCTAACCTTTAAAAGTATTCATTAAGAAAAGCAGCGTACTTTTGAAAACGAACCAAAAGCCGAAATTTCGCTCTTGATCTGGAAGATTTCATTTTCCATATTGAATGAAATATCACAGGTTAAAATCGACAGCACCTTTTGCCAACTGAATGGAATGCACATTATTTCCATTAATACAATTAATTGTGCTCATTTTGCTTAACAAATAGTTCTAGAACCTTAAATGCGATCATTTATGTTTGACTTACTTAATAAACATTTAGTATTTTCATAAAATACTATTGACTAGTTTTGTATAAGGTTCCTTCTTCAACTTGGGAAACATCGCTTTTTGTGAACTTCGGATATAGTGATTGAAATTTGCGGGTCTCCAGAGGTTCACTATACCCGCAGTTGGCTTACTTGTTCCTTTACTTGTGTGAGCATTTTGCGATACTTTCGACGCATTTCTTCCTTAAATCTTCGCATTCACAATTATATCTTTAGCCTTTGAAGAAAAGTCCTAGGTTACCACCCATCCAATCTGTAATCTACACTGGCCTCCAAAAGTTAAGGAACAAACGGTTTTTTTTTTGTGCCTAATTTGCAAATGAATGAATGCAGAAACACCAAACTTCTATGACATGGTCACAAAATAGTTATGTATTGACTGCAGCATAGACGTTTACATAAGAAAATCGCAAAAACGATTTACAAAAAAAAAAAAAAAACAATCTCGCTGGAAAATTCCATTCTTGTAAAAAATAATATATCACAGTTTTATGTGGTAAAATGTCATAGGAACATAAGAAAAATGAGTTTTTATAAGGGATATGCCCACTCTAGCTTGAATGCATTGGCAGCATCGACTTTCCATGCTGTCAATTAAGTTGTCGGTTACCGAAATGGGAAGTAAAGAGCAGACACTGAGTAAACTTTGTTCCAGCTCTCTTAATGACCTTGGAGTTGGACTTCAAGCAACAACCTGTCTACCAAGAAAGTCGCAAAGATGCTCTATCGCATTCAGGTCTGGAGATTCAGCTGGCCATTCCATTTGCTCTAAACCAAGACCCTGAAGATATTCCTCAACTACTACAGCTCGGTGAGGTCGTGCATTTTCATCCATCAGAATGAAATCATCTCCGATTGCACCGGCATCGGCATATGCACAAACATTTGGATCAAGGATCTCATCCCGATATCTTACTCTAGTCCAGCGTTTCTCAACCTGGGGGCGCAGAGCATTTGCAGGGGGGTCGCGAGAAAAACGAAAGAGCAAGTAGTGATAAATGTTTTTAAAAAAATCATCTTATTCTACATTTTACGCAAAAATATATCCATTTTCACTTAAAATGTTCATTCAAACTTTACTGATAACATCATTTAAAATTCGACTAAATGTTCATTGTTAAAGATTAAAAAAACTGAATGTATGCTAAAAAATCCGAAGGGGGGGGGGGGCGCGCACCACCTTCTAGATACAGAAGGCCTGAGAACAGAAGCTTTTACGTCATCAGTAGGTCTTCAAAGATAACGTCATCACAGTTTTCATTTCACAAAGTAAAACTATTTAAAATTTCTGGTGAATGATTAAAATTTTAGAAAATATCTTAAGTTAAAGATAAAAATTAAAAACCTTTCTGATAAAAAATCATTTATTATGATATATTTCTATATCATATTATATAATTAGAAATAATTATAATTTCCTATTTGTCGTAAAATTAAATTTTCTATCTTAAATCATTAAAATATTTTATGCGGGAGTAAATTCACCACAAAATTTGAATAGTTTAACTTTGTTAAAATAAATGTGTGATGACATCATTTTAGTGGACTTAGTGTTGACGTAAAAGTTTCTTTTCACAGGCCTTCTATATCTAGGAGGTGGTGGGTCGCGCCACCGTAAGAGAGCATTTTTTTTTGGGGGGGGCGTGACGTTAAAAGTTTGAGAACCACTGCACTAGTCAGTTCCTCCCTAGAACACATGCAGGTCAGTGTGACCACCGAGGAAAACCCTGCCCAAACCCTTATTCCACCACGTCGGAAACTAACTTTCAACAGTGTTGGATCGATGGTATCTGGTGCTTTGTTCTCTCCAAATCATCAGACGTCCTAAATCGCTCTCCAGTGTGAATCTTTGACTCGTCTGTAAATAGCACAGAAGCTTATCACTGTCTAATCCAGGAAACGTGTTCTCAAGTGGACCCTTATGTGTTGTCCGTTGAGGAGGACACGCACAACTGGCCACCGTCGATAGAGGCCTGTATTGTGAAGATTCCTTCGCACCGTACTGCCGTACTAACGGATATCCTTCTCCCTGATGCTACAGAATAGTCTACAACGAGCTGCAGCACAGAAATGCTTTTTCTTCTTCGGGCCGAAAGAGCTATAAAACGGTTTTCTGCAGGTGCTGTAGCTCGTGGTTGGCCTGGAACATGTCTTCTGGACACAGAAGCTTCGATATTGATTGTAGAGACAGTGGACCACAGTGAGAGACACATTAAGGCGCGTAGCAGCATCAGCCTGTGACAACCCCATTTCTATCCATCTGACCGACCGCCACCTTAACAAATCGGGAAAACGGCTTCATTCAGACGCTACAGAATAGTCTACAACGAGCTGCAGCAGAGAAATGCTTTTCTTCTTCGGGCCGAAAGAGCTATAAAACGGTTTTCTGCATGTGCTGTAGCTCGTGGTTGGCCTGGAACATGTATTCTGGACACAAAAGCTTCGATATTGATTGTAGAGACAGTGGACCACAGTGAGAGACACATTAAGGCGCGTAGCAGCATCAGCCTGTGACAACCCCATTTCTATCTATCTGACAGACCGCCACCTTAACAAATCGGGCAAACGGCTTCTCTCAGACACTGCGGTCCCCTACTGCCTATTGTCAACGAATCTGCTCACAAAAGTTGTAAATCAACAAAGTTACACGCATAATTACGAAGCCTAATATTTGTATCATATTCTCACTCATATATGCCTGTTCTTTTCTGTAAAAAAGTGGTAGCTATCGTTTTTGCATAAATTTACATAAAGTTCATTCTTATCATTTATGTATATAAACTATAAGTTTCATTGTTAGTGTCATTTATTTTTATGATGAGCTTCAAAAAACGTTGTTTCTTACCTTTTGGACACCAGTCTATTTGATTCATGGTAATGTAATGTATATAGAGGATGTTTCGAAGGAGTTCTGACAAACTTTTAGCAGAGTTAGGGCGCATAATAAGGAATAAGAATCACGTAGCAATGCAGGGTCAAAAAAGTCGCTTTTACATATCTTTTCACCCTTTATAAGACGAGTTTATGTGCAGAGAGTAGAAAGTACTTGGGATGTTTCTGGCCCATCTTAAAGGATTAATTCATATATTTTCCCTCTACTGTAATATCCTACGTGAAAATTGAGAAACAAGTATGAAACAAACATAGAAATTTTGCAGAAGAATACATTAATTATTCACAAAATTAAAGTCGGGAAATTACCTACTGCTTGCGCACGGAATTAAACGCAAAAATATATAATTTAAAGCGATGATTCTTATGCTCAATTTTTGAATAACTATTCGAGCTTTCTTTAAAATTACGAATGAAAGAAATGTTCATAATCGAAATATAATTTAGAATCTAGATGTATGGAAAATATATACATCCACTATAACTGAACAAAAATCAGGAAATTGACTAATAACAATTGATTTCTGTATTTAATTGATCGTAGGTAGTAAGTATTCTTACCACAGCCTTATAAATGGTTAATAACAACACCACCTAGATACAGAAGGCCTGAGAACAGAAGATTTTACGTCATTGCTAGGTCTTCTAAGATGACATCAGCTTTACTTTCACAAAGTAAAACTATTTAATATTCTGGTGAATGATACAAATTTTAGAAGATATCTTAAGTTGAAGATAAAATATATAATACATTTCTGATAAAAAATAATTTATGATGATCTATTTCTACATCATATTATATAACTAGTGATAGATAAAATTTCCTATTTGTCGTAAAATCAAATTTTCTATCTTAAATCATTAAAATGTTTTATGCGAGAGTAAAGTCACCACAAACTTTGAAAAATTTTACTTTCTGAAAAAAAATGTGTGATGACGTCACTTTAGTGGATATAGTGATGACGTAAAATTATCTGTTCTCAAGGCATTGTATAACAAGGAGGTGTTGTTAATAATCACTTTGTGGAAGATATTGAAGTATTCATCTAATTTCTTTACCCGGTTTTTGAAAACAAAGGGCTTGCTTACCCTCCAACTAAACGGATATAATTAACCATTTTTTTAAGTAGTATATTTTCTTCAAGTATTTTTTTTTAGTTAGCAACCATCCCACGCGCTCAACGCGAAATTTTTGTTATACACTATGTCGACGATTCTTGTTTTAAGAAAGTGGTTAATTATATAGTTGTTGGATGGTATGGGCCTGTCTCCAAAACTTTTATCTATAAAGTGATATAGTATTTTTAAAGTATCAATTTTAATAAAACAGTTTCTATAAAGCAATTTCTATGAAAAACACAGTAGTTTTTGACAAACAGCCGTTGGAAAGTTCAATGTTATTTCTGAACTTTTTCCACATGATTATTAATAATTTCATAAAGACGACGTTTCCGACCCCCACATTGCTATGTGATAGCTGCCAACACTCCCTACTTTTTCGGCCGATTTCCGACCACAATTTTTGAACAGTTTGATTTTGCATTAAGTACATGGACTTATATTAAGCAGAAATTGCTAAGTAAACCTTAGTGTTGGGAAATCTCCCGAAAGAATTGGGAGAGTTGGCAGCTATACTATATGATTCTGAATACTTATTATAGGCTTGCCCTAACTGGAAATTTTGTCGAAATTATTTCGGAACACTTCGTAGATACCGAAAGAAGTGCATTTAAAAGTTTGCAAAATATTTTTCGCCTTTGTGAACATCTATCTTTCGTTCGGGTTCATACGGAAACACACTGAACAGCCATTTGCAAACTGGGAAAACCGGGAAAACTTCCACCATCCATGAAACTATACGAGGTAACAGTGATGCAATCGGATCGATCCGGGGCCGTCATTATTAGCAACCGGGCCTGCTTATTCGTTGCCACCGGAAAAAATGGGTGAATCATTGAGGCCTAATGTTTGCATTTGCGCTGTTCGATTGTATGCGATTTGGTATTATAAACGTTATTTTATTTTATAATTAAAAAACAATTTTGTTATAGTTTTGTCATAGTGATTTAATAACAAGGTGATTTAGATGTAGGTAATGATTTTTTGAAGATTGCGCCTTTATTTATGGAAATAAATCAACAAAGAATTCGAACTTTCAGTTCTGAATGTAACGGTAAGTGTACACCTGTATAACTTATTTAGAAATTCTACAAATTTATAGGATATAAACCATGTTTTATGAATTAATATTCATGTGTTATTTATAAATTATTTTAATCTGAAATCGTTTAACTTCGGTAGTATATTATTCTAGTAAATGAGCGTTCGTTGTAATACTAGTTAGACATTCTTATCTGTTTAATTCTTTCAGTTGAAAATGTCATTTATCATTTATTATAAATGCACTAAATGTGTGATATTGGTTTCAGTGCAGAAGCACTGTAAAATATACTATTAATTTATGCACATGTTTATGTAGAAACTTTAATTGATAATTAATTTTGTATACGCGTTCATTATGCTCAATTTCAAAGTTCCATTTAGATAATGGCTATAATAAAAAATAATTAATTTCAGGGATCGTTTATTTTTAGTTTACTACAGTGATTAGAGCAACTTGTGAAAAGGAATCCTGAAATTTTTCGAGTCCTAGAGCTGTTACTATATCTTAATTTGTATTCAAAGGCCGTGCAGAAGGGTTGTTTTTTTTTTTGGCCACAACCCTAATATACAGCAATGCACGGACGAAAACATTTTTTTTCAATCACCAGTTAATAATCACTTTAAAAAAAAGAGGTGGAATATTAGTGGTATTTCCTAGTATGGTTTTCTAAAATTTATTATTTTTCTTTGGAGAAAAAAAAATATATGGAACTAAATCTGAAAATTATAAATCATTTTCATTTCGAATGGTAAAATTTTCGATAAATAAACTCATTTGAACTAACCAAAATAAAAACAGTTAATAAACGTGTTCGATCATACACTGTTACGTGATTCTTAATCCTTTTGATATATTTTATCTCCCCTTTAAGTTCGTACTACTATTTATGGGACACCCTTTATTGTGTAATTTATTCTAAATGTTTCTCGTTAAATTAATTTACATTATTTTTCATTTAAATACCAAGGACAAGCAGTGCACGGGTTGTACTTATAATTATAGCAAACATTCTTCTGATACCTACGCCTTACAAAAGATTAAAAATTAAATAGTATAGCAATACTTAAATTTTTTATACGTGAATTGTAAATATCAAATATTTTAAATTCTATTTCATCTCCTCGTCATATATTCTGTTAATATATTAATTGAACAATATTTAATAAATGAAAATTTAATAACTATTAGTTAAATTTATTTTAAAAGTAATAATGGTTGTAACTGCTTTGAAAATGTGAAACTTAAACATTCAGTATAAAGATATGCATAAAAATGCCTGTATCATTTGTGTATTCGTTTACTTTAATGTATACTAAAAGTCAGCTTAATTTGTTCATGTATATTAAAAATCAAGCTAAAATAATGAATCATGAGAGTTAGCACTACTTTGTTTTTCCTTCAAATTACATGTATCTATTTACTTTAATGTCCACGTGTATGTATCATAGTAAAGAAACTGTCAATGAGTTCGTACTTGAATTAGTAACACACAGTCATGACTTAAAACTACATTAAATAACGTTTCAAAGCATCGGAAGGCTTAAAAATTGCTTGATGTATACGTGAAGACGTGAGGATCCGTAGGCCTCTTTGGATGACTCATCGAAATACACGCGCAGGCCCCGATCGATCTATGTCAACGCGCGTTGTCACTGTAATGTTTAAAGCAAACTCAACCTCACCATGGCACAGTGGCTGTTTCACTGAAAATGGTATACGGCCGAAGTGTGAAGGTCCTGGTTTCGGATCCCATCGAGCGGCTGTAGACCTAACCGGAACTAAGGTTCGGAGTTT
>JAWZYV010001246.1:0-42478 GCA_038373885.1 Cheiracanthium punctorium | reverse complement strand
AATTGTAGTTAATGTAATTTCTGTGTAGTTATTCATAGTTATAAATCTAAATTATATATGTGAATTTTATAATAATTATGTGATTAGTATATTGTGATTGAATGTTTTTCAAACATGTCAATGGGGGCCGGTATGTTAGCGCTTGCATGCGCTATTGCCGCGCCACCTATAATGAAGTGGATTTGTGATAACGCCAGTGTGTGTTGTGCAAGTGCCATGGGGAAACGTGGGAGGCGAAGTGGTCGCTCCAATTCCCAATAAAGTGAAAATTGTGTGTTTACAGTCCACTGTTTCTTGTGTTGAATTTTATTTTAATCGGCGATAACAGAGTGGTTGGTTTACACGAAATACTGAAATAATAAGAGAATTACGAGTTAAAAGTTATAGAATGAAGTGAAATTTTATTAATGTTTTCAAACTGATACATTGTGTATCGATGAACTTTTCTCGAACAATCGTATTTGATAGACAACATCAATAATTAATTTGTTCAATATAATAGGTATTTCATATTTCATACGTGAAATGTTTTGAATTGTTATTCTCATTAAAGTACAGAAATATTTGTCACCCGGGGCAAAACATGTGTTCGCCCCCCCCCCCCCTTCCCTTTGCCACCGATTCTCAGAGGAACAACTACGATTTCAAAGTTATGAAAAAATGATCTTAATGAAAAGTTCATAAGCACAATAATCATACTTTTATAAATCCATATAAGTCTTGGCAACGTAATACGTGGATACGCGTTAACATTTTCTTTACGTTAACATCACATACTCGGCTGCTTGATTTTGTCTCACTATGTGTAACGGCTTCATTTTGGTCTTCTGTTTTACTGTTTAGTCATAATGACATTAGTGATGACAATTGTTGAATGTGCTTCTTTCGCTTTTGCCCGCTTCCCGTAAGGAGAGACGTGGTTCTCCATATTTTCGGTTTTGTGATCTGGTAAATTTTGAGTGCGAGTGCAGTAGTTTTGGGGAATCAAGTACTTTAAACATATGATGTGAAATGAACATCGAATTATGTAGCAGGGAATGTGATAACATGTGAAAAATATATACCAAAACCAAAAGTAAACTTAAAATAAAAACTTTTTAACAAAAAAATTAAATCGCCGAAAAACTAAAAAGCAAAAAATAATAAACCTTTTTTATTTAACCTTAATAACTAAGTTCTTAAACTAACATAAGTATACCTAAGTATATATTTTTGTAATTAGTTCGAGTTTTTAATTAACCTTACCCAGCAATCACACACAGGTTCTCTGAACGTCTATTAACGTTCAGAAAACGTCTTCTGAACGTTAGTAGACGTTCAGAGAACCTGTGTGTGTATGCTGGGTAATAACTAAGTTCTTAAACTAATGCAAATATACCTAAGTAATTTTGAGTCGGTGCCAAACAATTAATGAACAATGTATTATTAATGTATTAAAAGTGCTCTTAAATTAGTGCTGTATATTATCATAATGCATGCTACATCATTATTTGTCTTCCTCTTCCATTAAGTTGGACAGAGTATCATAATCCGTGACAGTGCCGTATTTGTTTTCCTTGTTCCATAATACACTTCTTCAGATTTGAAATCCATACATACATCTATATTAAAATGGCCTACTAAAACTGTTTAGAATCTTCGCCTTACATATTCCAAATATACTTCATCTTTATTTATACTAACATGGACACCTTTGTAGACGATAATTTATATTCTCATAAAATATAAGTAGTATTTGGCAATTTCTCGCCAAATATAGAAGACATCGCTGAGCTGGGTCCAGTTTTGGTGGCTTATGTTTTGGCGCCAAACTGGATGGTTGAGTGTTTATGTTTTCTGGGAAGCCAACACAAGGGGTATCTGTCTACATGAGGGGGGGGTTCACCTTTGTCGGAGGACTTTTTAAGGGGTTCTAAAGTGCATTCACGTTACAGCTGGAGAAAATTGGCCAAAACTCCAGACCGCTCGATCGACAGTCCCGCGGCAGGCCCGAACGCAGGACCTTCACATTTCAACCGTCTACCATGTTCAGTGTCTTATCTACTGGGCCATGGTGGGGCTTTGGTGTCAAACTGTGCGATCCATCGCCAGAATTGCCAAGCCATGGGTATTTTTGACACTTTACCAACCCGTTCCCGCTGTATGGCAACCTTTTAAAAGTGAAATGCAATTTCCAGTGTAGACAAAAACTGTTGTCGGAAATTAATGTCACCGAGGTGCTTAAAAAATGATAAAATTAAAAAGGAAATCGTGCCATTGGCCTTTGCTCTATGTTCTGCGATAAACTGCAATGTACAGTACACATTAGATTAATGGAATTCAACTAACTTGGGCAACAAAGTGTTAAAATGTATCAATTTTATCATTGCGTGTTTCATAAGCTGTAAAGTGATTATAAAAACAAAAAAAGTTTTCTAAAATTATTTTGGGACTATGAAAGAGAGTTAAAACATTTCCTTGGCAATAATTTTCTTTTCGACAAATATTTCCACATTCTTAAAAAGGAAGTAAAAAAATACCACTTGCGCCCTGTCGTTAAATTAAGAACATCGAAAAGTCTGCAGTATTTGTAATGGAAATTTCGTGTAATGATATAACTGCAAAACTTAAACATTTCTTTTTTAACCCATTCATAAAATTAGTTTTTTTCTTTTTTACAGTCTCTAACTCCCAAACGTTATGTACAATTTTATTTATTCTAAAATTTATAGTTCTTTCTTTTATGTTTTTTTTCAACCTCATTCTTGTTTGGGCGAGAAAACGTGCTAAACTGATTCCTTTTATAAAAACACTCATACATGTGGGATGGGAATATTTTCTTTTGTAATTGGCTGTTGTAAAATTAATAACTGTGAAATTACTGTACGTCTTACGGAATAATTAAACAAGAAAGAAAAATTATGCACAAGTTTTCGATTATAAAACCACCACCAACACATACTTTACTATATGACTTTACTATATGACTACTAACGCTACTACTATCAGCCCTTTGGGCAATGAAATAAATAAAAAACTTTGTAGAAAAACACACATAAGATGTTACTTGTAACTCGATACGATTGTTTCGACCAAAAATTTTTTCGGTCTTCCTCAGTCAAAGCCCTTCGTCTCACAGAACAGAGGGAACTGAAAAAGATTAACAGACAAGCATGTTGCCCCAAGGAAAAATGAAAAGCGGAAGAAAACCAACGAGAGGGGAAAAGGGGGGGGGAAGAAATAAAAAGAAAAGAAAAGAAGGACAAAAATACATAAATAAATAATAATAATAATAATAGAAAGCAAAAAAGAACACAAGAACACAAACACATACGAAAAAAGAAAAACAAAAGAAAACAGAACCAACAAGAGAACAAAAAACAAAAATAACATAGAAGCACATATAATATTTTTTATATATAAATACAACATAAAGGACAGCGCAATATAATTTTTAAAATTTTTTTAAAATTAATAAAAAATAATAAAATAAAAACCCGAAGGAAACACAGAATCACACACACAAAAACCAAAACAAAATAAAAAGGGGCAAACAAAATAAAAGATTAAACAGCATGGCAAATTTTATTGATAGAACATGACAAATTAATATGAGACCACACATAATGTACCTCCTTTAAATAAAAAAGGAATAATTGAAATCGGTCTGCGTATTAAAAATTGAAGACATATAAAAAAAGAAAAAAAAATACGACAAAATGTTAACTTTTTCCTCTTCGAAGTCGGTTGGAAAACGAGTCTTATTTGTGCATTTCAAACTGCGCAACGAACAGTTAATATATTGACTGTCTTTGTTGCTTGACGGCAGAGATTCTTTTTCTCACCAGCTTTGCATCTGTACAGTTACCTTTGAATGAGAATTGATGTGGCTCAGTGAGACAACGAAAAATGATCTCTTATGTCATGTTTTTGATAAAGTAACAATTTTAAACTAGGGAAAGTTTCATACGAGTAAAATATAACATCGAGATCTCATCCGGTTGATGAAAAATTCTGGAAATTTAAAGTAAATTACAAAGTCAAATTTACAAAGTCATTGTTAAATAACTAATGATGCCATTTTTGCGATTTTCACGAATATAAAAGTGATCTTAGGAAGAAGAGACTCGGTAGCCAAGGAAGTTGCACTGTCTTGTAGTAGGGACGGCTTCAAGCCATCATGAAAAAGGTGTGCTACTTCTAAAAGAGACTCGGTAGCCAAGGAAGTTGCACTGTCTTGTAGTAGGGACGGCTTCAAGCCATCATGCAAAAGGTGTGCTACTTCTAAAAGATTTTTTCCTTATTTTCAAATGAGAATTTCAGAACACGTTACATTTATTTAATTCAGTTATTGCTTTATCGCAAGTGAAATTGCCAAAGTAGCATTTGCAGAGCATATTTGTGTTTTGGGAAAACATAAACTTTTCAAAATTATGCAATAACTTAGCCAAAACTTGGTATTCTTTTCGTTTTTAAGAGAATCTCAGCATTATCCGCGATCACACTAATCAATGTCTACTGAATTATTTATCAATTATTAAATTCTCAAATTACTTATAATTTAAAAAGTACAACTCAAATTCATACGCTTTAAAAGTTAAAGACCACCAGGAATTTCCGGCAGTGACCCAATTGGTTAAACTCGGTTTCCATAAGAATACCGAAAGTGAAGCAGCGCCGAGCTTGGTCAGCACTTGGGAGGGTGATAACCACTCCGACTGTTCTGCTGTGGGACTTTGTTCGCTAAAGGCAGCTAGCTCGTTCACGTATAATTTTCTGAGGCTGAAATGTCCTCCATGTTCAAAATTACCTCTGAGGGTGCCAGTCGAGGTACTACGTTGACCACTCATAGGGGACAACATTATCCCGCCTGTAGGAGTCACGAAATGACCAACATAACCGGCCTTTGTCGCGGTCAAGCCTATACTCGGCAGTTGGCTTAGCCATTAACAAAATATCCAAAATTGAAAATCTTGAAAGAAGTAGGCAGAACATGACAAATTAATATGAGACCACACATAATGTACCTCCTTTAAATAAAAAAGGAATAATTGAAATCGGTCTGCGTATTAAAAATTGAAGACATATAAAAAAGAAAAAAAAATACGACAAAATGTTAACTTTTTCCTCTTCGAAGTCGGTTGGAAAACGAGTCTTATTTGTGCATTTCAAACTGCGCAACGAACAGTTAATATATTGACTGTCTTTGTTGCTTGACGCAGAGATTCTTTTTCTCACCAGCTTTGCATCTGTACAGTTACCTTTGAATGAGAATTGATGTGGCTCAGTGAGACAACGAAAAATGATCTCTTATGTCATGTTTTTGATAAAAGTAACAATTTAAACTAGGGAAAGTTTCATACGAGTTAAAATATAACATCGAGATCTCATCGGTTGATGAAAATTCTGGAAATTTAAAGTAAATTACAAAGTCAAATTTACAAAGTCATTGTTAAATAACTAATGATGCCATTTTTGCGATTTTCACGATATAAAAGTGATCTTAGGAAGAAGAGACTCGGTAGCCAAGGAAGTTGCACTGTCTTGTAGTAGGGACGGCTTCAAGCCATCATGAAAAGGTGTGCTACTTCTAAAGAGACTCGTAGCAAGGAAGTTGCACTGTCTTGTAGTAGGGACGGCTTCAAGCCATCATGCAAAAGGTGTGCTACTTCTAAAAGATTTTTTCCTTATTTTCAAATGAGAATTTCAGAACACGTTACATTTATTTAATTCAGTTATTGCTTTATCGCAAGTGAAATTGCCAAAGTAGCATTTGCAGAGCATATTTGTGTTTGGGAAAACATAAACTTTTCAAAATTATGCAATAACTTAGCCAAAACTTGGTATTCTTTCGTTTTTAAGAGAATCTCAGCATTATCCGCGATCACACTAATCAATGTCTACTGAATTATTTATCAATTATTAAATTCTCAAATTACTTATAATTTAAAAAGTACAACTCAAATTCATACGCTTTAAAAGTTAAAGACCACCAGGAATTTCCGGCAGTGACCCAATTGGTTAAACTCGGTTTCCATAAGAATACCGAAAGTGAAGCAGCGCCGAGCTTGGTCAGCACTTGGAGGGTGATAACCACTCCGACTGTTCTGCTGTGGGACTTTGTTCGCTAAAGGCAGCTAGCTCGTTCACGTATAATTTTCTGAGGCTGAAATGTCCTCCATGTTCAAAATTACCTCTGAGGATGCCAGTCGAGGTACTACGTTGACCACTCATAGGGGACAACATTATCCCGCCTGTAGGAGTCACGAAATGACGAACATAACCGGCCTTTGTCGCGGTCAAGCCTATACTCGGCAGTTGGCTTAGCCATTAACAAAATATCCAAAATTGAAAATCTTGAAAGAATGTAGGCAGTCACTGCAAATAATCAATTTCACAGCTTTTATTAAAAATTATAAGTAGATTAAATTCTTTTAAAGCTATTATAAGAAATCAAAGCGTCGATCCACTTGTTTGTACACCTGTGTGAAAGGCATTAACATCTCACTGCCCATAAAAGCACCATCCGAAGTAAAATTTATTTTTGTCAAAATAATTCAATTTGGACCATTCACTTGTACCAATGCACCCACATCTCCAAATAAAGCACTTAACATCTCTCAAGCATCAATTATCGAACTAAAATGTTCGCATTCTTTTTTTATGAGACATGCTCTCAAAGTAATTAATTTGTTGCAAAGATTCAAAGCAAAAATAAAGTAAAGAAGAGTTACATTTCTTTTTTTCCCCCCAACCAACAACAAAAAAATCCTGTATATCTTGTAATTAAGTTGCTATTATTTATTTATAGCTCTGTTCTGTACTTAATTGTGATCGATTTATTTGAACTCTGGGAATTATTCTATGTCATTTGTTTTACGAATTTTTTTTTTCTTTTTTGCATAAAAAAATCAATGTGATTAAACAGACTACACCAATGTCGCCTCCTAAAGACGAAGCATGATTGAATGCTTACAGGTGGCACCTGGAAATATTTAAAGAAAAAAAAAACTCTTTTTGGAAGCTTTTTCTGCTGCTCAGCACTTGAAGCGTCTTATCCAACGACAGCTCTTCCGTTCCTTTGAATTTATTGATTGGGTTTGGAAAGAATTATAGTCAATCTTCGTTTTCTTTCCAATATTTCATACTCCCACATTTCTTCTAATTTTAATTCCAGTATGTGTTGTTTCGATTGTGCTTAAAAATATTAAGCAATGAGAAAACTAAAAAAAAAAAAAAAAAAAAAAGAAAAAAAAAAAATAAATATTTTTTTGCGTTATTTTTTCTTTTAGATTGATATTTCCCTCTTGCTGTCCGCCTTTTTGAAGTAAAACTTCTTTAGTTGCGACTAGGGAGTAACTCAGATTTTTTTTTCTGACGGAAGTAACGCTCAGTAAAGGAAGTGACGTGCGCGCTCCGAAAAAGAAGAACCACTGAAAATCCTACCTTTTCGAACTGCTTTCGCCGTTCCCCGAATTCATCAATCTTTATTTATATATAAGCGTTTTGAAGGTACATCCAACATAATCATGGGCGCCGGCAGAATATTTCCCGGGGGGGGGGGCAAAGACTACTTCAACGTATGGTTACCATGTTGGAAAGAGCAAAAAAGCAAGGGAAAACACTGCATACAAAAATTTAGGGGGGGGGGGCTTTGCCCCCCCTCGCCCTATGCTGCCGGCGCTCATGAACATAATATTTTACATGTAATCCCAACCTCACAGGAGGTTCTCGATAATCCTTATTTTTAGATGAATAATATACAATACATGGTTTTGGAAAATCACAAAGAAATGGAACCTGCCTGCATTCGAACCGAAACAGTCAGGGGCTGATTGACGGCGGGGCATTCGGGGCACGTGCCCTGGGCCCCCGATTTTTAGGGGCCCCAAAACTTCCTTTTATGTAATCATAATAGCTACTAAAATTATCTCTCAAGAGAAAAATTTCTGATTACTTCATTTCATCACAAATATTCAAAATTTTTAATTTAATGTAACTTGTAACGCTACAAATTATGCACTCGATTCGACATTCGATAAATTCGATATTCGCAAATTCGTTCGGACACCTCAGCATACTCCTTCTTTTATCTTTTCAAAGGTGTGTGACAGCTGTAAATACCCATAAAAACATTTCAAAATCGAAAAATTCATGTAAGTGGTATCTGTCGTGACATGGATTGTAAATGTTTTCGTATGGTTAACTTAGGAATGATAATTGGTTTTAACTTAATTTAATTAAGTAATAGTCTGCGGAAAAATTTTTGTGCAGGGGCCCCCAAAAGTATCTGTGCCCTGGGCCCCCAAGTGTGTAGATCGGTCCCTGAGAACAGTAGATGGAAACGTCAGTTTAAGAACACTTTCTTTTGGCAATTTTACTCCTTCTTTTAAGAACACTGGCCGTTAGGCCATTAAACTCCATTAAACTCCTAAATATTATGTATGTCATATCTGTTATTATTTTGCCCAAAAGCTGTATTTTAAGAAATGTTAGTAAATTTAGAAGAATGTAGATTGTGTGAACGCAATATTTATAATGATATATATAGTGTAATGATATATATATATATATATATATATATATATATATTTATATATAGTAATGATATATATATTTATCATGATATATATATACAACGGTTTAAGAATACGGGTATGTAACACCACAAAGAAACAAACACTGGCTGCAAGCGGTTTAATAACAAAATAAAATAATAACAAATGGACACTCCGTGGATTCTAACCCAACCTCAAGACGGAGCAAGCAACGATTTAACACGGGGCTGGAACACCCCAAAGAAACGGACCCTGGCTGCAATCAATCCCAAACGATAGACAGAACCTGCAGTTTAAAAACACGGATACAGAATAATTATTTGAAACCTACCAGCAGACGAAATCAACGCGTAAGAATACTGTGATAGAAAAACACACAAAAAAAAAAATTACACTACCTGCATTCGAACCCAACTAACAGATTAAAACATCAGTTAAAGAGCACAGTTAAAGTATAATACTAGACTATGGGCATTCCCCACATTCAAACCCAACCTCCAGACGGAACAATGGTATAAGAAAACAGTTAAAGAATAATACTACAAATGGACATTTCCTGGATTCTAAGTAATTATCATGAATTACCGATGATTCTTACTGGAGATTTTAATGTTAATTTTCGCTCTTAAGAATCTCAGCCGTTAGTTTATTATTTTTTAAATGAAAAATTTGATCTAACTATGAATATTTCTCGACTTCAATCAACAATGTGTTTCGGTACAACGATAAATGCTGTACTTTCAAGAAAATTAGCCAATTTAGAGAGTAAAATTTATGTTTCACATTATAGTTACCACAAACCTCTAATTTCATAATAAAAATTTATGATGACATTGAAGTACCTATTTACAATGAATAATACGAATATAACATTTATATAATCTTTGTAAAGTACACGAATAATAAATATAATTAAATTTTAATATGATATTTATTTTAAGTTTAATCATTTGAGTGATTTGTGTCGTAAACGTCGAAGAAGTTTTACTTCAACCGCGCGTAAAGATTACATGCATACACTTTTTTTTTCTGATTACTGCCCAATTTGCAGAGTGCTTAGGGCACCACATGCTGCTACCACGGGCTCGAGTTCAACTCCTGGCTTGAGCTTGGTTGCCTATTTGTCCGCCACTTATAAAGTGCCCCTAGATAAAAAATTGCCAAGACTTCCAGCTTTAGTAGTGGCCAGTGCTTAGACGGCAAGTGTCTGAGCTTTTTGTTAATCTTCTTTACCAGTCCCCCAATCTCCCATGATTTTAACCAAGGATTACGAACCTCCATAGCGATCCTATGTAAAGAAAATATCACAAGTTACAGGTTTACTTCAAAACGGGCTCAGGAACCAGAAGGGGGTGCACTTTATAACGAAACCAGAAGAAACGACACCACACGTAAGCACCTGATAAGTATAAAAAATCGTAAAAAATCAGGGATGTCAGTGAGCTAATTTACATTTCTAAATTCGAATTATTTTAGATGATATTAACAAAAATTGAAAAAAAAAGTCTCATGGATGCCATGCTTCACGATTTTCGACCGCATAAAATAATTTAGGCTCTTGAATCTTAGAAAAAGACAGAAACGCCATTCGTAAAAATAATTGAATAATCTCGAATGGTCATTTTTAAAAATCAAAATATTGTCTGCATGCGAAAATGGAGCGAAAATTAATTGTTTAGGTAAAAGAAAAAGGATTCATTATACAACAAAATATGTCTAATTTTAGACTTTCACGAAAAAAGTGGCTGGTGGCGAAATATATATAAACATATATATTATTAACGTATAAGATAAAACCTTTAGAGCAGCTCCCCTTCTTGGCCTAAAGCTACTACTGCTACCAGAGGACTCCATATTACTAGGCTTCACCCACAGAAATAAAGAACAATATATGTTCAAGTACATGTCAAAATACAATTCTTTGGAATAGACAAAAAACAGAGCGTCAAATTTTAATAGGAAGCAAACACAAGGCTTAAGTTTTATTGTAAAAAATATTTTGATAGGAAAAGCAAGAACAACAGGAGCAACAAAGTAAAAGAGTTGTGAGTATAATAATTAATATATATATGTACTGTAAAACGACAATTTAAAAATACTCTAATTAAAAAAAGTCAGTACTAAAAAGAAAAATATTAGAAAAATAGGACAGAAAATAACAAATCCTAATCAATCTGAATCAAAGACTGAAATAGATCGATGAAATATTACAGAGAAATGTTGTATAAATCCTGAATGTGAATTTTCTGTTTCAGAAAACCTTCTATTATTTTGTAAATAAGATGAAGGTTTTTTAAGAATATAATTAGCCCATTTCTCTTCTGTTAGATTAGGTGCCTTTTCAAGTGATATTTTCTTGTTAAGGGACAGCAGGTGAAAAAGTGTAATGCTGATCTAACATTATTGCATATGCATTGAGAGATATCTATTAATTCTATTTAGGGAAGTTGAAAATAGTCCATGGTTGCTAAAAAAATTATATAAATTCCTATGATGTATTATGAAATCTTCTTAAACTATTTAAAAAAAGTTTTGTGTATATCTTCCTTTATGAGATTGATACCATCGTAGTTGTTGTCATTTAATTTAATTTTCTTTCATTATACAGGGTGGATATAATTGAAATGACCTTATTTGGATCTCTCTAGAGCCCGTTCTGATAATCGGATTTTGATGAACTTGGTTTATATATATATACTAGCTGATTGCCCCATTCATCGCACGGGAATGAATAGATTTTTCATGTTACGGTTTGTTGTAATTACTATTTATCACAATAAATAGATATAGAATAATGGATATCTCATAAATATTATCTGTGTTCAATAATCATGCTTATAGAATTTCATGACGATCGTTTGAGCGGTGAAGAAGATGATTCGGCGCAGCGCCATCTACTTTCAAAGTTATTGCAAAATGGATAGCATCAAAATATTCTCCTGTTCAAATGTCTATGTGTACCAATTTTCATAGCAAACAATTTAACGGTCAAGATACGCTTTAGCGCCATCTAGTGCCGAATTAAAATAATACGCTAGAGCGCCATCAATAGGCGAGTTATAGCAAAATGGATAATGCGAAAATATTCTCCGTGTTCAAAGATGTATGTATACCAACTTTCAGAGCGGTCAGTTGGCCGATCAAGAAGTTGATTGCTTCAGTGCCATCTAGTGGCAAGTTAAAGTAACAATGAGCTGCAGTGCCATCTAGTGGTAAGCTACAGCCAAATGAATACGAAAAAAATATTCTCTCTGCTCATTTGTGTAAGTATACCAATTTTTAAGGTGATCAATTTTCAAGGTCCAACGGTTTTGAAGTTGTTGCACTGCATCGCCATGTAGCGGCATGTCATAGCAAAATGGATAACGTAAAAGTATTCTCTGTGCTCAAATATCCGTGTGCACCAATTTTCAACGAAATAAGTTAAACGGTAGTTTCACAGAAAGCGGTTGAACGGTACAGCAAAATGGATGCGACGAAAATATTCTTCCCGTTCAAACATCTATATTTACGACTTTCCATGGCGATCAGTTGAATGGTCCTGAAGTTATTGGTTGCAGTAACATCCAGTGGTATCAAAATGGAGAACGCCAAAATATTCTCCGTATTCAGGTATCTATCTATACCAGTTTTCATGGCGATCAGTTGAACAGTCTTTATATGCTGCGAGTTACAGCAAAATGGATAACACGAAAATATTCTCCATGTTCAAGTATCTGTATATGAATTTTCATAGAGATCAATTGTGTGGTCAAGAAGTTGGTGCCTTGCATTGCCATCTAGTGGCGAGTTAAAGTAATAATGCGCTGCAGTGCCATCTAGTAGTGAGTAACAACTAAATGAATAGTCAGAGTATATTCTCCATGCTCAAATGTGTAAGTATACATTTTTTATAGGGATCGGTCCAACGGTATAGAAGTTGATGTGCTGCAGCGCTATCTAGCGGAAGGTCATAGCAAAGTGGATAGTGTAAAAATATTCTCCATGTTGAAATATCCATGTGTACCAATTTTTATCTAAATCGCTTGAACGGTATTTTCATAGCACTCGGTTAAACGGAATATAATTCGACGTTCTGCAGCGCCATCTAGCGTCACGTTACAGCAAAACGGATAATGCAGAAGTATTCTACGTCCTCAAATATCCATGTGTACTAATTTTCATCAAAAACGGTTGAACGGTATTTTCATAGCAAGCGGTCCAATGGAATAGAATTCGACGCTCTGCAGCGCCACCTTGCGGCAAGTTATGGCAAAATGGATTGGGTAAAAATATTCTCCGTGTTCAAATATCCATACGTTCCAATTTTCGTCAAGATATGTCAAACGGTATTTTCATAGCAAGTGGTTGAATAGAATTCGACGTTCTACAGCGCCACCTAGCGGCGAGATAGAGGAAAATGGATAGTGTAAAAATATTCTCCATGTTCAAATATCCATGTGTGCAAATTTTCATCAAAATTGCTTGAACGGTACTTGCATAGGAAGCGGTTGAACGTAATAGAATTCGACGTTTTGCAGCGCCACCTAGCGGCAAGCTAGAGGAAAATGGATAGCATAAAAACCTTCTCCGTCTTCAAATATCCATAAATGGCAATTTTTATCAAAATTGGTTCAATGGTACTTTCATAGCAAGCGGTCCAACGGAATAGAATTCGACGCTCTGCAACGCCACCTAGCGGCAAGTTATAGCTAAATGGATTGCGTAAAAATATTCTCCGTGTTCAAATATCCATACGTACCAAATTTCGTCAATATAAGTCGAACGGTATTTTCATAGCAAGCGGTTGCATAGTATTCGACGTTCTGCAGCGCCACCTAGCGGCGAGCTAGAGTAAAATGGATTGCATAAAAACCTTCTCCATGACAAAAGACTTAAGTGTACCAAATTTCACGGTGATCGGTGAAGCGGTTTTGGAGTTTTGCAACGTCATACACACATACATACACACCCACAAACATTCATTTATATATATATATAGATTACATGGACCACGTGAAAAAGATTCCTGCCATAAAAAATTAGTTCAAATTTTGATCACCAGGAGGAATTGTGGCGCCTTTAGAAGGACAAAATATCTGTCAGAATTATTAAAATTTATTCAATTACAGTTTCAACTTAGGTCAATTACCAATTCCTCCTTCATAAACACTGTCTTTTAGGAATCCCCGCAACCGGAAATCACAGAGATTTCAGCCAGGTAAACGAGGAGGCCAAGCATCCGAAAAAGCTCTGGATATTACACGATTTTCGCCAAAGTTAACTCGAATCACTTCTTTGATTTGGCGCCCAGTGTGGGGAGTTGCTCCATCTTGCATAAAGACAGTGGTCTGCAAACATTGTCTTCGCTGTAAAGCAGGAATGACCTGCTGTCGTAGGAGCTCACTGTACCGTGTTCTCGTGACGTTTTAGGACCTTGAGGTGAGAGAGTTTCAAAGGAAAACTGTCCGAGGATAAAATTGGCAGGAAATAGACACCTTGCAGTTACGTAATTAGAATAAAGTGGCATTTGTTGCAAGAGATTAGGAGGTGAAACATTCCATATGCTAAAAGCAGTTATTGCTGCCTTTCTGATAAACAATTTTACCAGTTAAGCTCAATCTTAGTCCTGCAAGGGCATAATTAACGATGACAAAGGCACGCAGAATGCTTTTCTGGCTCTGTATTTTAATAAGTTTGGCTAATTTGTGCAAGGAATTTTTGAAAAGTGCCATATGCTGGTCGAAATTTAACTATTTTTTTAATGCACAAATCTTTTCCCCATGGTGTCGTAGGAGTCATATAACATATATACCAAGCATCTAGGCAGAATGGGTCCTAAATGGATCTGAATAGTGTCATATTAATTACTAGCTGAAGTACCCGTCCTTGACGGGTTAGTGAATGCAAATTTCCAAAAAGCAAGAACTTTCGTCAGCATTGTAGGAGTACACAGAATGGATGTAGTATGTTGCCAAAGTAAAGAAAGCGAAGTTATAATTTTTAAGTATTGTTAAAATATTATAGGTTAGAGAGTAACTAAGTAATATCATTTCATTCGCTTTGGTCGTAATTATGTGATGCGCGAACGAATATTGACGCATATTGAAATAATTTTCGCAAAATCTCAAAATCTAATCAATATTTTTGAAAAATTTTGAAGGCTAGAATTTAAGTTGAGTGACAACCTATCCTGTCACCCAATTTCGTTCCATTCCCTGCAGTCTTTATTTCGTGATGCTGGAACAAAATTTCAGCATTTTAAAACGATTTTCGCAAAATCTCAAAATGTAATCAATATATTTTAAAATTTCAACGCCTATAAATTAAGATTAGCAACTACCTATCATATCACTAAATTTCGTATCATTCGTATTAGTCGTTATTACGTGATGTTTGAAGAAATATAAAAGTATTTTGAGAGAATTTTCACAAAATCTCAAAATCTAATAAAAATGTTTTAAAAATTGGACACCTATAGTTTATGTTGAGCAACCATCTATCATGTGACCAAATTTCATATCATTCGCTTTAGTCATTATTACTTAATGCGGGAACAAAGATTCACTCAGTTTTAAACGATTTTCGCAAAATCTCGAAATCTGATCAATTTTTTTTAATTAGATGCTTATAGTTTAAGGTGAGTGACCACCTATCATTTCACCAAATATCATTTTTTCACCTTTGCAGTTATTACGTGATGTGCAAACACAAATTTACACAGTTTGAAATGATTTTCGCAAAATCTCAAAATCTAGTCAAGATTTTTTTTTAATTCGACGCCTATGTTCTAAGATGAGTGACCACCTATCATGACACCCAATTTCATATCATTCGCTTTAGTCGTTTTTACGTGATGCTTGAACACAAATTTACGCAGTTTGAAAGTTTTTTCGCAAAATCTCAAAATCCAATCAGAATTTTTAAAAAATTGGACGCCTATGTTTTAAGTTGAGTGACCACCTATCACGACACCCAATTTCCTATCATTCGCTTCAGTCGTTTTTACGTGATGCTTGAACACAAATTTACGCAGTTTGAAAGGATTTTCGCAAAATCTCAAAATCCAATCAAGATTTTTTAAAAATTTGACGCCTATGTTTTAAGTTGAGTGACCACCTATCATGACACCCAATTTCATATCATTCGTTTCTGTCGTTTGTGCGTGATGCTTGAACACAAATTTTCGCAGTTTGAAACGATTTTCGCAAAATCTGAAAATCTAATCAAGATTTTTTAAAAATTCGAAACCTATGTTTTAAGTTGAGTGACCACCTATCATGACACCAAATTTCATATCATTCGCTTCAGTCGTTTTTACGTGATGCTTAAACAAAAAAAGCGTCACGGACAGAATGACAGAATGACAGACAGACAAACTTTTTTTTGAGGCTCGCATCGGATTCCCGGGTGCTTGAAACGGATAGAAATCGCAAAATTTTTGAATTCCAAGAAATGTACAGACAAAAGTCTAATTTTATTTATATAGATAGCCACCATGTATTTCAGGCTGGGATGGGAGACATTTTTTATATTTGGATTATTACTGTTCAGTGATCGGCTATTATAGAGAGCTGCCTGTTTTGCCAGACCGTCCGCCAGCTCTTTGCCCAACGAGTTCACATTTGCCTTGGCCTATTTGAGTATTACTATTTTTTGCGTATGTGCTACCATTTTAAGAATTGAGTTTCCTGTACTGTTATTGATACTACTTATTGTAAAATTGCTATACCTGATTTACTGTCTGATATTATGGTTGTGGAAGAATATTGTGAAGTCGAGAATCAGTCTATTCACGTTTGAAATTCCAATAATTCAGCTTGGAAAAGTGAATTTGAAATATGTAGTACAAATTGAAAGGTGCTATATAAGTTATTATTTTGCAAGACGCAGAAAGCTGATCCCCAGCTGTGTTCATATTTAAGCCATCTCGATAAATGTCTATTTCAGTTTGTTCATTATTGTAAATTTTGGTAGGAGATAGGGAAGGGTCTAGGGGATAGGGAAGGGTATTGGTAGGGGATTGGGAATGATTTTATTAAGTTCAAATCATAATCAGGGGATGTAAATTAATATTGTCTATTGATATAATTTTAAGTCTCTAAATAAGGACATGATTGATTTCTTTCTTTATCGTTAAATTGATAGGTGCAATACCAGTTTGAATCAGTAGAGCATGGGTTGTGGTTTGTCTACATGCTTTCGAAATCATTTCTAAATCCTTCCTTTGAATTCTCCGAAGAATTCTAGCACCCTTATACCATGGCAGTTTAAAGAAGAAAAAAAGCACGCAGCGTTGCATAAACTATTACTCTTTCTAGTACAAACCTCTACTAGACTATTAAGATTTGTCTAGAAACGCCCGACTTTGCAGATGAAAATTTAAATAATAGTTGTATTAATTGATCTATTTTATTAGTAATATATTTTAAGAGGGGTATCCACGATAGTGAGTTGTCCAGTATTGATCCCATTCGAGGTATAAATTTTCTTGCATATGGGATGGTTGAATTTCCTATCTTAAAATGCGGACGTCTTCGTAATTGTGCTGGTTTTTGCCGTATATTAACCCTTTAACGCGCAGTGTTCCTGCTCTGGGAACACCCAACTCTGATATTTTGACTGTTGCCAGTCACGAGGGATAGATTTGATTTCTATAAAAATAGTTGCGGGTGACAGAGCTCCACGAGAATCCTTTACTTTTTAGCACGTCATTTACCTTAAAAAAATTGTCACGATTATTTTTAACAGCACTGACATCTGCTGAAAAATGGAAGAATGCGAGAACAGCTGGATAGATGGCCCAATGCTGAAAAACGGGCAGCCGTTGCCATTGCTCGACTTAACTACAAGCAAGATGGCGGACGACCGAAACGTTCATCGCGTGCCACAGATCTAGAGACCCTTTTTGACGACAGCTGGCTGTGCCGAGTCATAAAAGGGTCTCTAGATCTGTGGCACGCGATGAACGTTCCGATCGTCCGCCATCTTGCTGGTAGTTAAGTCGAGCGATGGCAACGGCTGCCCTTTTTTTCAGCATTGGGAAAGGGTTGCGCTCAAAGGGTTAAAGAAATACATTTAACAGCTGAGATAGATGAATTATTGAGTATAGTCCACGCATTTATTGTTTTCAGAGCTCTATTAATTGTTAGTTCTAATGATCTTCTGAAAGAGATGCTGTGCTCCTATAACCAATAAATCATCAGCAAAGGCCATTAAGCTTACATTATGTCAAGTAAAAGAAAGTAATAGGGAATTGAGCATTATTTTCCACAGAAATTGACCAGGATATGATCCCTGTGGACAGCTCTTTGACACATTGTGTCTGAATTCTGGTTACTGCCAATCTACCCGGGCTGACCCATTCATTAAAAATAAAAGAGAATATTGTGGCATTTTGGTAAATATAAATCGTTTAATAATTTATTATGTGTTCCATGAAATTGAGTCAACGCTTTGGGGAAATCAATCGAGTCTCTTGCTGTGTAGAAAATATTTGATTTATTTAACGGAATTAATTCTACAACTTGCTTTATTGCTGATTTGGTACTATTTCCTGAGACAAAACCATGTTGATTAGGGTGGATTAAGTTAGTTTGGTGTAATATGAATTCAATTCTTGCAACTCTTAATTTTTCTAATATTTTTTCCTGATATGGGTAATAAAGTTATTGGTCCTTATGAATTTGGAGAGTTTGGATCCTTATGCGGTTTTAAGAAATTCATAAGTTCACCTTCCAATAATCAAATTAATCTTCCAATTTTTGAGAAAGTAATTATGTTCTCAGCATGAATGAAAAAGGTCTGATATAAAGGATGGACAGTGTTTAAATATTCAAATTATCCTATGATCAAAATTATTGGGGCCTGGATATTTATTCCGGTACTGAGGAAAGTTGGTAGGAGTTTTGTACCACATGAAACTTGCGTTGAGTTTTGTTTTATTCTTATTTATTGTAAAGTTATTTCATTTCATTACCGGTATGAAAAACTAGTTTATGTGAGTGTATTTTACAATTATTACATTCTTCCAAAGAAATCCAGTCAGATTCTGCAAATAAATCTTACAAAAAAAAAAAAAAAAAATAAGAAGAAGAACCGAATAATTTGGTATTTTATCCAGGCTATTCTTAGATGCTACGTAAAAATATACCTAAAACGCCTAAGACTAAAATGAACGGCTACGAACGTACGGTGATATGCGAAGGCTTTACTTGTTTAGAAGTAGAATTTCATCAGAATCACACAAAAACAGGCAGAGTAGATACAAAAACGAAAGTGAAAAAAAAAAAAAATCGAATGGAAATACAGAATGATATCAGTTCGAAAAAAATAAGAGTTTGGGAGGATAACAGAATGCATAAAAAATAAACTAAAATTGAAATAAAAGGAAAGCTTAGGAGAAATGAAGAATGAAAAACAGTAAAGTGTAGATAGTAGGTGAAAATACAATGAGTAATGGAAAAAAAGGAAAAGTAGATTTTAGCTTTTATGCATTTAAAAAGAAAAAGAAAAACGGAAACCTTACAGTCTGTCAAGCTGTATGAATATTTTTTCATCATCCTAAAATCATCGAACAAACTGTTTTTTTACCTAATTATCATTTAATGTGCTAGTTTTATTGCTAAAACGAAGTTCTTATCAGTTACTAATACTCACATCAATTTTTAAGTTGAACTTTATAAGTGGAAAACAGTAATATTTTTTATTTAAAATATATGGAATAATACAGATACAGCTTTTTATAGTTATATTTTCGGGAGAGAACATAACCTCAGTTTAAAAAATATGAAAAAAACCTACTTCTCCATTACACGAAGTACAAAAAAGTTAATAGCTTCTGCAGAAGATTAACATTTTTTTTTCTTCTCCAGCTAGCGATCGATGAGAGATTTTATATTTTAAAAGTAAGTTTTGGACAAAAAAAGGTGAAAATATTAACAGTTGTATAAAATATACCTTGAACAAAGAATTAAACTAAAGTATACTTTTTCTGTGACAGACCTCTAAAATTTTCAATAAATTGCAAAAGTTCAATTTTTTTACCCATTTCGTTATTTTCCTTAGACACATTTTTATTTTACTTGAAGGTTAATACTTTAATATTTTTTCTTTTATATCATTTTAATCCATGTATTGCATATGTTGTATGTTATGTTTTCTAAAAGTTTTGTAATCTTTAGTTTAAATTTAGCAGAACTTTTCAAACGAAAAATATTATTTTAATTTAAAAAATAAAAAAATATTTAATTTTGTATTAAATATTGGACAAAAGAGTCAAATGGAGATTTTTTAAAATAAAATTTTACTGCAAAGTAATAATTTTAACTTAATTATATGTTGGGTAAAGATGTCGTGAGCACAATTCAGTTTCTGTGTTTTGTGCAACATTATCAACAAAAACCTTTTAATAATTAAAAAAAAAAAACATCTGTTTTCAAACATGGCTTTAGTTACGGGGGGAAAAATCGAATTCTTATAATTGAATGCTTATTTGTACTCGAGTACTTCCAAGTTTCTTATTTACTTTTAACCTGTTCAATGCCATCGTTTTCCTTCCAGTTTTCACCCGGCGGTAACGGTTCCACTTCTGTGAATAAAATTGATTCCCTGCATGGTACTTTAAATGCCGTAGTTGTGCCCAGTGGAAGCAAAGACCCACGAATGGAAGCAATGGTGGTAACAGGAAAGGAATCACAGTCGTTCCATACTTGCAATATTGAGAATGAGCAGGCTTACCATTCGTTAAGCAATTGTGTTAGCGCCAATAAGATCGTACTGGAAAGTGTGTTAGATTTTACGAGTTCGGCATTATTTTTCTTCCACGACTAATGAAGAATTTTATTTTCTGAACAGAAAACATTTAAATTTTTGGAGTCATTGCTAATGGTTTAGTCATTCATATATCTTTCTAATTAGCAACAATTTAGCTTATTGCAAATGAAAGACTTTTTTTTCAACGTGTATACATTGGTTTAAGCAAACAGTCGATGGATTTATTCTCCCTTCACTATTATTCAAAGTTCAGATTATATTTGGTCCCGCAGTGGCCTAGTCTTTACACGGAAAGTAAAGAAGTACCGGTTTGGCCGGTTCCGTGCTCGTAGCGTACGTGCTCATAGAGTACACCCCCATCAAGCGTGCTTGTAGCGTACATGTGGTGCTCGTAGCGTACATCTTCCCCGCCACCTGTTTTCACCACAGTAATAATTGAAAAGAAGAAATAAAAAGGCAAATCCAGCTAAATATAGATCTACTTTAGTAGCGGCCATTTTAGTCCACAAAATTGTAGATTTCATTACTACTACAGTGGAACCCCGATCTATCGTCCCCGCATTCATCGTTTTCCCGTATTGATCGTTTTATTTTTATGGTCCCTGCACAAATTGTATTTACATAATGTTAAAGAAACCCGCATTTATCGTTCGTCAAAAAGTGACTTTCCCGCGTTCATCGTTGTAAAATTTTTCAGATGACCAAAATGAATTGGAAGATTAAGTGTATCCATATCGCATACAAACTTTAATTGCTTCTTGGTATGATTTCTTGGTTTGATGATAATCAGATGAACAGTGGTGGCATGTAGCAGAGGGTATGGATACTGTGAAATTTAATGATTATATTTCCATTAATCAAGACGTTGCGGCATGCGGTATCCTAAACATGGAAGAAATGCGTGATCATGCAAAAAAAGGAAAATAATGGCGTCGCAGAGGATATTGTTCATGCCGATGAGGCTGAGCCACACTAGTACAAAGCATTTCTAAAGAAATAACGGTATTTGAAACTTTACAGACTTTTTTATACAAACCTGTAATCGCAGAAAAGGACCAGAAAAGTATTGTAAATCTTGAAGATTTGCTGTTTAACATTAAAAATGTTGAAAAACTTAACATAAAATTACTGATTTTTAAAAATAAATATCACTTATAATTTTCATCTTCGATTTATTTGTTTTACAATTTTGTAAGAATTAGTACTTGTTGGTGTACAGCCGTTGCGTGTATGTATAAGCATTGTTTTCTTCGTATTTTGACTTTAACCCGCATTTGTCGTTTTCCCGCATTCATCGTTTTTTTGTACTCTCCCCATGAAAAACGATGGATCGAGGTTCTACTGTATTTATTTTGAACAAATAAGGTGAAGTTTAAATCAAGTCAAGAAAAAGTCAAGTCAAGTAATTTTTTTTTTTTTCAAGGAACTGTTTTACGGCCGATTCCCAATTATAATGAAGTGTTTAAAATAAAAAATTGTATCAAGCGGTGTATATTTGAGAATGTCTTTTAGCATGTTCGAATACTGGATAGAGCTTCAAATATTAAAAACAGTGCTGGCTATAAAACATTAAAGTAAAAAAAAAAAAGGTATCTCAGACGCAAAAAGAGGCATTTTTCTGTTTAGTAATATTTTTATTGTAGTAATATTTTTTTATAGACATAAATGCCGAATACGTGACTGCGGCTTTTCTAGAGGAAAAATATTTTTAGAAATTTTGTCTGCTTCAAAACGGGGGTGAAACTATTATGCGAGGGCGACTATTACGCAAGTAAACACGTTATGTTTAATTATAAAAAATAAATAAATAATAACGAAATAATTTTGTTTTCTTTCTTTCATTTATTCTGAAATATCGTTAAAAGATCCGCTAAAAAAATGCGGATCCGGATCCGGGTATTTTTTTTCATCCGTGGATACGGATACGGATATCCGGAACACCTCTAAAAATAATCATATATCGATGTCTTTCAGTGTCCAGAATCCCCCTCCTCCCCCCCTCCCCAAACCTACTGAATTGCTACGTTACTGAGCTCGATCGGATTGAGGGAGACCTAGCGTTGAGCTACGGATTATTATTACTGGTTTTCTTTTTATAAGTGCAAGAGTTTATTCTGATTCATGGTAATTTTTCTTGTTAGCTCTTTGTTTTTAAATAATAAATTTTAAAATAAGGAAGATTTATAAGCATATATATTTATATAATATTTTTATTTCTGAAAATAATCAATTTAAACATTGGTACTCTTATTTTAAAGATGCCTTTTTAAAAATTAAATTATGGTATTAATAAGTCAAAAACAACATTTTAAAAATATTTTTTAAATTAAATGTTAGTGTAATTGTAATGTTTTTAGACAACTTTTTAAATGCTGAAAAAAAAAAACAGCAAGACTTTTTGAAGGAAACTGGCTTAAAATGATTTAAAATTCATTTCTTAAAATGTAAAATATTGGGTATATATAACTGTGATTAAAATTAATAGTTAATTAGCTTTGTTTGAATAGTTTTAATAATTATATGTTTACTAATTTTGATATTTAAATGCTTATTGCCCCTCACAGACTTTGATTGAACATCTGTAAGCCTTCTGATGAGAAAGCTTAAACTTTCTACATCACCTCATTAATGCAAGGGAGTATATTTTATTTATTGGGAATTTGGGTAAGAGGGCTGTATAAAAAGTAAAAGTTTGTATTTACTTACATTTAATTTCCTGAAAATTTTATCCGACACCATAAAGTAACTTTGTAATTAATTATATATGTCTAAGATCAATATTTAAAGAAGAAAACCCTAGGTCAGTGCTTGTAAGACACCCTCTCTAATAGAGTATAGGGCTGAAGAAATAATGATTTTTATTTAATATTAAAACTATAAAACTTTTTACTTTCAGTGTAAGTTATCATGTGAGTTATTTTGATTTTGTGTTTAAGGCAGATCTACATGAGGGCTGCCTGCTTAATTAAGGCATGCCTTGAGCGGAGAACTTTTTGAGGGGTTCTAGCGCTTATTCAGGTTACAACTCCTGAAAACAGTCGCGCTGTAGGCCAGAACCCTAGATCTACATACTTCAGCCCTTTACCAAATTGCCATTAAATTAGTAAAAAGTATTCATATTATAATGTAAAAAGTTAAAAATAATTTTTAAGCTTTATAAGATAAATTTATATCTTATAAAGATCTTACACAATATACAATCATATGTATTTTTGTTTGGCGTCCAATTATTTCTAGGAATCCTACGCATTCATTCCGCCCTTCTTTGTTCATCTTGCGGGAGCCTGTATACAAGGACGGTTCTACAGTTGCAGTCTGGGAGGGGGTTTATATAACCCCTCCCCCATTTATTTCATAATTTATATAAACTCAGTGCCTCAGAGAAGGAGTGACTACCGGGGGACATAGAGAGGAAAAGGGTCACCTTTGACTGCACAATACACTTCATATATGTGAATAAAATGTTTAATCAATCATCAAATGTGAAATAAGTGTTTAATTAATCATATAATTGATGAAGTATGTAAATCCCAAAAGTAATAACCATGCATCTTCGACCCCATCGATCAAAATTGTTCCCCCCCCCCCCTACTAAAATGAGACGGGCTCGGGCTCTGTATTTCGCGATTGTGAATTTCTTATGCAGAATTATTTTTTTCACTTTCGTTTTCAAAATCCTGGGAGGGGTAATTACCCCCCCCCCCCGTAAAACCGCCTAATGCCTGTACACTTTTACATTTTCTTCTTTCTGATAGCTTGATTTTCAGCCGGGAACGCAGCAAGAAGGCATTTATACAGATAGAAAAATTAATAGTTTAAATAGCAATATATTTTTAAATGATGGTTTTTTATCATTTTAAAAGGTTTCTAGTATAATACATTATGTACACAGATTACTTGCACACCTTTAAACAAGAGAACAGCAATAGGATGACCAGCAACTCAATTTTCTTGCTAAAGAAGGTGGTTTCTTCCCCATATTTTATTGTTTTCTAAACTACGATTTTGTGGACTAAAATGGCCGCTACTAAAGTAGGTCTACATTTAGTCGGATTTGCTGTGGTGAGAACGGAAACAGGTGGAGGGGGAGATGTACGCTACGAGCACCACATGTACGCTACAAGCACCCTTGATGGGGTGTACGCTATGAGCACGTACGCTACGAGCACGGCACCGTTTGGCCAGTGCTCAGGAGGGTAAACACCTCTCTAGGCTGGACTGCTGTGAGACCGTGTACGCTAATGAGAGCTGGTGCACGTAAGATCTATTCTTGGCTCCAATGTCCTCCATGTTTAAACAATATCTCTGGGGGTGCCGATTTCAGATGCTAAGTCTTTAATTTGGATTGGGTTCAAAATTAGGAGAACACTCATGGAGGGGGCGGTGGTAACGTTGGTCTGCCTACTAGGCGCCTCCATAGTGAAATGACCAACATCTCCGGACCTCGTGGCGGTCAAGCCTCCAACTAGGCCACTCACCCGGCCATTAGAAAGGCCGGGAGAAAGAAGCCATTAGAAAGAAGAAGAAGAAAAAAAAGATTATATATATCCAAAAACCCGTAACACGTGTGATACGTGTGATAATACGTGATGATACGTGCGATGATACTTGATAATACGTGTGATATGAGTTACTAACTCATACTACACGTATTAACACAGCCATATAAGTTACTAACCCCTTTTTATATTCAAGCCACTAAGTAAAAAGCTGTAGTTAGTTTTATTAAAATATATTTCTAGCATCTATATGAATGCATGTTTAATCTGAACCCCCTTTAGAGGTGGAAAAAAAAGAAAAGAGTTCTTACTTTAAAAAGTATGAAGGAAAATCTCGCAGGCTCGACAACATAATGTATAAGTTAATAATTGCATCTGGAAACTTCTGTTTCTATTTTTCACTAAAAGATCGAAGGGAAAGAAATTAAAGTCTAAAAGTTAGTCTCCAGGTAGTCAGGAATTAGAGGAAGACGGACCAATAAGTAATAACTAAAATATTAACTTTTACACAAAATACAGAATGTACTTTTCACAAAAGTTGTTTTTCTTTTGCGAAAAGTGTATAACATTTTCAATAAAGTGTAAAACATTTTTTTTTTCTTACAAACTTCAACAAATAAAATTATAATTTAATCCTTTAGCGCAAGCATCTTCATATCAATATAAAAGACCAACTGGATAGATTGTCTAATGCTGAAAAAGTGCAGCCGTCGCCATTGATCCATTTAACTACCAACAGCATGGCGGTCAATCGAATACCATATCGGACACACAGCTAAACAAATTTTCTGACACAGCTGGCTTCGCGGTCGCACAGCTAAATTTCTTTATCTGTGTGTCGCAAAGGCTACACTTTTTCAGCGTTGGGACCATTTAACCCTAATTTTTGTGACCAGCAGTGAAAGCGCTGAAATAAGACTGTTTCACGTCGCAACCAGCAGGCGTCAAAGGGTTAAAACAAATCTGTGACTAAATATAGGATTTATATTGGATGCATTTTAAGGAATAATTTTATAGATAATTTTTTTCTTTAAAGATATTTGAGAAAGCAGGGGCAGTGCCATCCACCCTACTTGGAGGAAGAATTTCAATATATCCCGAAAGTTATCTTTATTCGTGAGTGTTGTATTTTACAAGATGTTTATGGATGTCTCTCTTTTTTTTCCCTTTGAGAGAGGTATGTGAAAAGAATGTTTTGGACCCCTACCAATCCCCATAGGTTACGAATTTCTGAAAATGCTCTCTAATTTAACACCTATGTTTAAAAAATGACATACATGCCAAATTTGTATTATTAGTTTCAGTGTAATGAATATTATAACGTCTCCGTGAATTATTAACCCATTTATGCCTAGCGGGCATTTTCGCTATTAGTCGAAAATATTATTTATTTTTCCTTGCCTTTATTTACGAGTATTGAACCTCAACTCCACAAAATATTTTAGCATGACCAAGTAGGAGGTTGGCATTTCAATTTTTATGCATAATGATTTTAAAAAAAATCATCCTTTGTTCAAGAAGTGGACATCAGAAATTTATCTATTATTGCTGGTATTAGCAAAAATCGAAGAGAGTCGCAAAAATATATGGGCAGAAATTTGTTAGTCAGCCGTGAATGTAATTAACCAGTGTAACGATTACTATAGAGACTCCGTGATTTATCGACGAGAGTTGTCTTTACGCAATATAGTATACCCCCTATAACACGGATCCATAGAACACGGCAAAAAAAAGTGATCGGATTCCCTATAACACGTTAAAAGAGACTCGTATATCACTGTAAATTGAGACAGATGTTCTGATTTTATAACGCTTTGGCTCCATTAATTAATATAACTTTTGAATGGCAACCCTAATCATTGCCTAGAATCACTTATCATTGATAGAAATCATTGCCTATCCCCGAGTAATAGCTGCATTAGCCGGCGTTCCGCGGGCCGCAATATACGCCTCAAGCAAAAAACATATGATGAATTAAAGCGATCGTCTGATTTTCTAACTGTGCAGTAATTAAGCGTATCTGAAAGAACTTTTGTATGATTTATTTTTTTCCATTTCAACTTGAGAAAGAAAACGTTCTATTAAAATAAATCTACGATTTAAAACCCGATTTAATTTAGAGGAAGTGCACATCTGCTATCTCTTGTGCATACGTAGTGTCAAGTAAGCAGTATTTAAGTGAAATGTGAAACCAATTGCTCAAATAAGGTGAGCAGCGGTTGAACAGCGTGGTTTACACTCCAAGTGGAGCAGCTCAGGACCCGTACAACGCGGATCCCCTATAACACGGAACGTAAATACCGCGTAGATCTACTGTACTTGAAACGTGTTTAAAAACAAATTATGTTTTGATGCTGTTCTAAAATTTAAGCTAACCGCATCGTCCCGTATTCTAAGTATTATGAGATATGAATTTTAATAAACCCTCCTTGTTATATAAGTGTATAAATGGATTATTTTTATAAGCTGGGGTGTAAATTAGCATGCTGTTAACGAGTTTTATACAGGAAATCCGCCTCTCGTGAAAAAACCCTCGTTGAATCAGTAGTTTTGGCTAGACGAAATACTGACATTTTTAAGAAACATTCTTCTTTCCTGTCATTTCAGTAGCATTATCACATGTTCAGATACAGATAATGCTGATAATAATATACTTTTTATTTAATACCAGACAAATATCGCCGAGTGAAGGCTCGCTAAAAAGTCCAAAATGCCGCTTTAATAGAAAACTTTATTCAACAATTATTCCAGAAAATCGTACCACAGGTACCAGAAGAATGTGCAGAGCTTGCACAAAATAATAATTTTAAAAAATGAGTAAATCATTAATGATAAAAGCAACGCGGTGGGCTTCTTGAAGCGTACCCACATGCATTTCCAAATCAAGTCTCTCAACTGAATTGCAACAACTATTCCACTCTTTTATAGTTTTCTGGGAAGGCTATGACGTCACATAAAAATTACTGGACGATGCCACGTAACTTCCTTCCTCATGGAAATAGACAGAAAATTCCAATATTTTCCAGAAACTTCATTTTTGTTGCCAAAGTCGCCAAATTTGTCTCGAAGGTCAAAGGAGCATAATGTTTTAAAGAACCACGCAATGTCTGTAAAACTCATTTCTCCACAATAAGCCGCATACGACAGGAAAGTACATTACAGTTTTGTAACGGTATTAAAGTTATCATCTAATATATAAAATTCTCCTGTCACAGTGTTAGTCACCTAACTCCTCCGAAACCACTCGACCAATTTTAATGAAATTTTCTATGTATATTCGTTAGTATTGAATGTTAGTATGAATAAGCTGAGAATAGGTTTTTAACTATGTCTCATACCCCTAAGTCATAAGGGCGGCCCACCCCAAAATGTTTAGCCCCAGAGTGCTATTAATTTCAAGCAGGATTTCTGTGTAGACATTAGCGTGTCGAGTCACTTTTCAAATGTGTTTGCCAGATAATGTGGAGAGGGGGGGGGGCGTTAATAATATGTTGAAAGTCGCACAAGGTTTGCAATTTTTGATAATGGATCGCTAAATGTGGTGCCAAAACGCGACAATTTATTATAAATATATTTCGCGTATAGTTAGAAAACGCCTGGCGTATATTGTAAAAGAGTTTTATTAGGCGATTTTAATATAGATTTCTATTCCGAAGAAGTGCTCTGTGGAACAAGAAAAGAAAACACGGTACACTCATGGATTATGATGCCCATTCCAAACAGCATTTAAAATGTCTTTGCGGTACAGTTGGAATATGCCTACAGGAAGAATATGCCTGGCGAAGATTGTAAAACAGTTTCAGTAGGCGATTTTAAGATAGACTTCGGTTCCAAAGATGTGTTTTAAGGTACAAGAAAGAGTTGATTCCTATTTTAACGCCCCCACTCTCGCCAACCTAAAAAATCCACGTACTTTGGCGAGCTTTGCAGTCATGGGTCTCTGGGAGTTATGCACAAGTTTCAACGGTACTTAAGTATTATCCCAGCGGTCCGCCAAGACAAGCAATTTTTCACCAAGATAAATGCCGGGCACATGAAATTGTTGACGGTTTGGAATACAATTGGCAACGTATTTAAAATCTACGAAAAAGTAGGTTGGCGGAAGTGACCGCCGTGATAATACGTAAGTACCGTTTCAACGCACCCAAAAGAACTAGGTGATAACTAAAGTAAACAAACTAGCGATAAACGCCCCAGTTAAGGAATTTGAAGACATTTAATTATTAAAACTACATTAATGGGTAATCCAAAATAAATAAAAATGTTACGGCATGCTGTACTTACATGTTGTTCCAAATCGCCATTTTAATTGTAAAGTACGATTTCTACATAAATGCAAAAAATCGTCATGGTAAATGCATATGTTTAATCATCGCCTCCTTGGCGAGAGTCGAGGCGTTAAAGTAGGAAACAATATATAAAACGGTGAAGTATAGTTGTGATATACTTGGCGAAGATTGTAAAATAGTTTTAGTAGGCGATTTTAAGGTAGATTTCGATTCCAAAGATGGGTTTTATGAAATAAGAAAGGAAAATACAGCACAGTCATGAATAATGATAACACTTTCAAACTTAATGGAATAAGGACGAAAAATAGGGACGACGCATAAATTATGATACGATTTTAATATATAGCACTATAGTGCGTATTTAAAATCTGAAAGTGTTTCAGATTTTCATCCTTTTATTTTGGGGGGGGGCAAAATTTTTTATGGAATGACTATCAATAAGTCTCAAGGCCAAACTATGTCTGTTTGTGGATTAGATTTGAGCACACCATGTTTTTCACACGGACAGTTATACGTGGCATGCTCTCGAGTGGGCAAACCATACAGTGGGCATCCAGTTTGTTTGTGTTATCTAAAGATGGGATAACAAAAAATATTGTATACTTTATTGCGTTAAGGGATTTATATTAGTTTTTCGTAAAATTATTGTAATTAGCGATATATATAAATGTAAAGAATAAATTTTAATGAATTAAAAATATAAATGTTTGGTATTGTGTTATTTTTATATTCCAGCATCGTTCACAGCGCTCCATGCCTCTTCCACTCATATACCACATCCTCACAAACTTACAATAAGTTAGTCATTTCTTTCTACTAAAATAATCCTAGGAATGATTTATATGGCAAAACAACGTTTGCCGGGTCAGCTAGTACTTTTAATAAAATTGAGGTTATCGGAAATTCAGTTAAATCCTTTTTTAATACTTTCTACTTCACAAACTCGTTTAAACTAGACTTTCCTGTTACAAAAATGATACGGGGTTATTATCCAAGTTAAAGAAGATTCTAAAGTGCCATATGCGCATAGGAGACAATAACTAACTTTTTTGTTTTGTATAGAATAAATCTAAGCTGTGAAGAACTTTAGAGTTTCGAATGCATTTCGAAGTTTTGAATATTTTTGTTTCTTTTTAAATATAATATGGATGAAAAATTTAGTTTTCTACGTCTTGGATATTCTAAAGTGACAACGTACATTTCATCTTTTATGAACAATGTTACGATGAATTAATTAATGCATAAATTAATTACAAATGATAAATTAATTACAAGCAAATTAATTTTATTTTTGCAAGTAGTAAAATACAGGGTGTTTCGAAACTCATGGGCAGAAATTTAAGGGGTGGTAGAGGAAACCAAGACGGTTTAGATTCACATAGGTGTGGGGTCAGAAACGTTGTTTTCATTTACCTGTTAATAACCAATCTTCTAATCATTGTATAATCAATCTTGTAATCATTGTATAAAACGTGCATTAGTAATAAATTCTCATACTAATCAGTTGTAATCAAGTGCTTTTTGTGAAAGATAAATTAGTTTTTGACGAACCATAGTCAGAAAGTTCACTATTATTCCAAAATGATTATTAACAGGTACATGAGGACGACGTTTCCGACCCCACATTGTTATGTGATTCTGAACCAACTTGACTCATAGTACCAACCCTTAAATTTTTTGCCCATGAGTTTCGAAACACCCTGTAATCGTGATGTGACAATCAAATAACCGCACTACTGCTACAAAAATTTTTATTGATCCCCAATGACATTACAAAATTTATCACCTTCAATGTGTTCTCCTTGCCGATCCCTACAACACTTCATATGAGTTTTTTACTATTAAAAACAGTTCTGGTAGTCCATTTTTTTTAGCTTGTCGAGCAACTACCCCGATTTTGCTTCCGTCTCTTCCGCACTGTCAAATCTTCTCTCCTTAAGCTCAAATTTGACTTTACGAAAAAAAAAAAAGGAACTGGCCAGGTCCGGGTAGTATGCTGGTGACGCCATAGTTTGCAAAGAAAACTTTGACAAACAAAGCGAAATAGACTCTCTCATTGTGTTGGTGCACCATTCCAGACATTCTCTTCCACAAATCTGGTCTTCATCTTCACTCGCACGCGAAGGACAGTCAGAACATCAATGTAATAATGATGATTGACGTCTGAATTTTGGGAACCCAGGGAACAATACATATACATATATATATATATATATAAAGTAATATGTTTAAAAACAGTTTGGATGTGTATATGCATGCATATATATATCTGGGAAAAAAAAAAAAAAAAAAAAAAAAACGGGGTTCCTATATTGTGATTATTCTGTCCTAAACATATTTTTTATTTTTTTCTTATTTACTAGATTAATCTTCTGTCATACAATAACTTATATTTTTTAAACAATATGTTATATTTAATTTTGATATACTATTTATTTTATTCAATCATTTTAATTTATTATTATTCAATATATATTTATTATATTAATATACCTGGATATTCTTAAAATTTAATAATATTACCTTTTAGTATTTGGCAACTCCTATACTTTCTTCTTTCCACTTTTACACTTTTATTTAGTGGCAACACCATTTTTCACTTTTTACAATTCTTAACATTGGCAACACATATCATTTGTTCAAATGAAATGTACATGTGCTCAAGGTCTGGTATGTAAAATTATATTCCTATTTCTAATTTTTGTTATCTTTTTGATTTCTTCTTTCCTTTATATAGTAGGGTAGGGCCCAGATGTGTGGAGTTAATATCTCTTCTGATATGCCACACAACCGAAACCCTACTATTTGGTTTGCTGTAAATTATAATCCACTGTTTGTGGTCCCTGAAGATGGTGACAGTGGTTATAATTTCCGTTCCATTATATTATCACAATAATTCTTGCACTTTATTTGGATTCAAATTCTGGTTTCTAATTCTTGCTAATAGCTGTTATATATATATATATATATATTTTTTTTCCGAGATATGTCTTATTTGTAGTATGTTTTGTGTTTTACTTGTTAGTTATATATATATATATATATATAATAATTAGAAAAATTTAAATTGAAAAAACCCTCAAGCCAGTCATTGTAAAAACATCAAAACAAGGTAAAATGTATATGTATATATATATATATATATATAGGTAAAAAAAAAAAAAAAATATATATATATATATATATATAGGTAAATGTATATATATATATAGGTAAAATGTATATGTATATATATATATATATATATATATAGATATTGTTGCGGAATTACTCTGCTACTCCTGGGGTTCGTCGTTCTAAAGTCCTGTTGGTGTAAAAGGTTCAAGTAAAAAGTCACTTGTCAGGATGGAACACAAACTTTATTTCTTCTAGAACTTCGTAGAACAATAAGCTGCACACAATTCACAAGCACAATCTAGCAGTAACGTGCTTTTAACAATCCTCTTGGATCAGAAGCTCTCACAAATGCTGTATTTCTCACACAAAATAAGTCACTTTTACAGGCTAAAATTCCGTGGAAATATTCAAGGGATATAGTACACTATCCCTTAAGACACAGCAATGAAGAATTTACACACAGCGCTTTAAAAACAGCTTCACAAAGCAAGCTAAAACACAGCTTCTATAGCACTATCAGTTCACACAAAACAAGCGTACTGAGAGCTCTTCACACATTGAATGTTCAACTCGCACTCTGACTCCTCGGGGCGATGCACGCTTCTATAAATAGCCGACGCAGGAGGTACAAGAGGTTTCCAGAAAAGTCAATTTCTCGAGGGTTCTACATAAAGCGTGAATTTTGATTACGTAGAAGAGAAATGTTAGGTTATTATGCGTTTTTAATGCAGGAAAAAACAACTTCCAGGCCCCATTGGGAAAATCACGCCAAATGACCAAAAAGTCGCCAAGCTTGGCGACTTTTGGCGAAATATCGCCAAATTTGGCGCCAAAAATAAGTCCTCAAAAGTGAAGAGATCTAAGCTCTAGGACTAATATTTCTCGAGTTTTCTAGAAATCCCATATATTTGAATGGGAAACCGAAACCTCCGTATCTCCGGTTCTAATTGGCCGATTTTGATGCAACAAAAAGCAAAATTTATCTATTTGAAGCGTAGAATACGAATTTTAAACCATTTTAGGCCCCAGAGCAGCGGGTTGCCCCGAAAATTCGTAACATTGCCCCCTTCCCAAGGACTGCAAGTCCCGGGCAGTACAATCCCTAGTTAGGAGGTCACACAGGTACCTACACTGTATAACACTTAACAAGATCTTAACAACATAATACAAGCAAGTAATCAATAGCACAATAAGCAAATACACATTAATAAATAAATAATCAACATAATAAATAATTACACTGTAATAAGTAACCAATGTAATAACAAATACACATTAATAAAATCCAATATATTACAAATATGTACACTAAACATGGCGTAAGTGGTGAGAGAAAGAGAGTTGAAGAAAGAGGAAGAGAAGAGAAAGACAGGAAAGGAATGAGAGGTGAAAGAAAAGAGGAATTACGCCATAGTGACCATAGTCTGAGCTAATTACAACCGCGGTAGATGGCTAGCCGATCGTAATGTACAACTCTTGGCTTCGAGTTTGGTGACTTACGAATCCGTACGATGACGTCATTCAGCCGGTTTAGGACTGTGTAAGGACCGTCCCACGGCGATTGCAGCTTGGGAGACAGGCCTTTCCGTCGAGTAGGATTCCATAGCCAAACTTTGTCACCTGCGTTGAACTCGTGTCCCGTAGCCTTCGTGTCGTAGCGAGTCTTCACCTTTTCCGTGTTCAGGTTGATCCGCTCCCGAGCAAAATGATGTACATCTTCAATCCGTGCCCGAAGGTTTTCCACGTACTCTTCTGGCGATGAAGGCGCATCTGGAGGGCGGCCGAACACTAGATAGGCGGGAAGACGAAAATCTCTGCCGAACAGCATCTGGGAAGATGTGAAGCCGGTAGTCTCATGGACGGCACTCCTATAGGCCAGCAGGAACAGGGGGAGTTTCTTGTCCCAGTCCTCTTGATTCCTAGATACCAGGAGCCTCTCCTAGATACCAGGAGTCAACACAGAACCGGGTGGAACCATCCTTCTTTCGGACCAAAACAATTGGCGAGGCCCAGGGACTAGTCGATGGCTCGATGACGTCATCACGCTTCATCTCCTCTAAAAGTCTGCTCACCTCTTCTTGCTTAGCAAACGGCAGCCGCCTAGGATGTTGCTTGATGGGAGAATGGCTGCCTGTATCTATCCTATGTTGAGTTAAGCTCGTACGGCCAAAGTCACCCGAAGTACGGGAGAAGAGGTCTTCAAATTCAGCTATTACTTTCTCCGCAGCGCTTCTCTGTTCTGCCGTTAACTCCACGTCTTGTAATAATTCCTTCGTCAGGCACTCGGAAGATTTAGCTGTCGTTTGGTTGGTGTTCTTATTAATGCAGGTAACAGGAGTGCATGTCGCCAACACTTCATTTTTCTTTATCACCTTCGACTTGTCCGTCACATTTACTACTCTAACTGGAATTTCCGTTCTCGACAAGTCCACAAGTGTTGCTCCCACAAGTACTCCTCTGACGGAATCACTATTGCTTGGGTGTTCGATTAATCCAAAGCGGAATTTATTGCTTTCTTTTACTGTTCCAGAAATTATGGAATCAGTTCTGGGAGGTAGAGTGATATCAGTCTGGGCTATTATTTGCTGAACAGGCAAAACAGTTTCGTTTCTAATATCGAACGCAGCTATTTCTTCTGAGTCTGAACGAAGCTCATTATTCTTAAAGTCCAAGTTAAATTTGTGCGATTTTAAAAAGTCGAGTCCGAGAATAAAAGAGTCTGTAATATTGGCGACATATACCACATGGTCGTATCTGGCATTTCCAAACGTGATTTCTACTTGCGCTTTTCCGCCCACTTCGATCTTGTCACCTGTCACAGTCTGGAGGGTCAGCGAGGGCGGAGTCCAGATAATCTTCAAGTTCAGTTTCTTGGCCAGATCCGTCCTTATGATGGTTACGTTCGCTCCAGTATCAATCACCATGTGGCATGGGGAACCATTAACGTATCCCAGTACGAATAGTCCATCACTGCCGCCATTCACTGATGAAATCTGTAAGACTTTCAAACGGGGCTTTTGAATATCCCTCAGCCTCTGTTCCTGAAAGTCGTCTCTTTTCTGTCTTCCTCCATGGGCTTCTCTGGTGCGTTGATAACTGCGATCTTTACGACGAGAGTTCTTTTGTGCGTCGCAGTATTTTCGTAAATGCCCCTCGCTGTTGCACCTCCAACATTTCACTTTTCTTGGCTCTGACTGTTCTTGTCGTTCCACCAGATTTTCCAGGGTCTTTAATTTATTCTCTAATCTCTCCATTTCTCCATCCGTAGGCTCCTGGAATGACACAGCTCTAACATTATGCCGCTCTTTTCTTACGGCCAGCTGAGCTGCCTCTAGCTTCATGGCGAATACGAGGGCAGACCTGAGATCTTTATAATCCGCCAAGATCAATGCTTTCTGAATTTCAGAGTCCACGAGGCCTTCAATAAAATGTTGTACTGCAACTTCTTCTCGAACATTATCAGGATAACTGCCATAGGCTAGATGACACAGCCTATCTATGTCGGAAGCCAGCTCTTGGAGGGTCTCGCCAGATCTCTGCATCCTTGACTTAAGTTGGATTCTACTATATTCTTTCTGGCACTTCTCTCCGAATTTCATCTCCAAGGCACTTGCGAGGGCGTCAAAATCTCCTATCTTCGTCGCTCCAATAGTTTGCAATACGTTAATTGCATCTCCGCTAAGGGAAGCGGCCAGTTGGTCCGCTTTCTCGGACTCGCTCCAACCATTGGCTTTGGCGACGATTAAAAATTGGGTCTTGTAGGCTTCCCAGGGAGTCTTTCCGTCATAAGTGGTAAGTTTCACTGCTGGGCGGCGTGACGACAGTCTGATGTTTTCCGGTAACTTTCCCAGCTTGACGAGAGAGTCCAATTTTTCTTCCATTTTAGCTTCACATTCTTCCTGTATTTTCGAAACTATATTTTCTTTCCAGTCTAGTTTCTCCTCAATTTTATTCTTAAATTCTTCCCGCATTCTGCAAATATCTTGCTGCAATTCCTTAACATTTTCTTCTATTTTTCCTTCAATTCTTTGTTCATATTTCGTTTGAGTTTCTTCTATGAGCGACATTCTTTTCTCCATTATCTCTTGACTTTCCTGCACACTCTTTTCGAATTTCTCTAATTTTCCCAAAGCAGTCTCCATTTTCTCCAATCCCAATTTCATTCCTTCTTGTCCGGCTTCAATTTTCTTCTCTAAATCCGCTTTCATCTGTTCTTGTCCGGCTTCAATTTTCTTTTCTAAATCGGTCTGTCCGGCTTCAATTTTCTTTTCTAAATCGGTCTGTCCTGCTTCAATTTTCTTCTCTAAATCCGCCTTCATCTGTTCTTGTCCGGCTTTCATCTGTTCTTGTGCGGCTTTCATCTCGTCTTGTCCGGCTTTCATCTCGTCTTGTCCGGCTTTCATTTCTTGCATCATATTCATGAGCTTTTGAAGTTGTTCTTCCATTTTTTTGTCTAGTCAAAACCATAAACTGGAAAATTAAAGTCTTTATTTAGAATCCCGATTCTGACACCAAATGTTGCGGAATTACTCTGCTACTCCTTGGGTTCGTCGTTCTAAAGTCCTGTTGGTGTAAAAAGTTCAAGTAAAAAGTCACTTGTCAGGATGGAACACAAACTTTATTGCTTCTAGATCTTCGTAGTACAATCAGCTGTACACAATTCACAAGCACAATCTAGCAATAACGTGCTTTTAACAATCCGCTTGGATCAGAAGCTCTCACAAATGCTGTATTTCTCACACCAAAATAAGTCACTTTCACACGCAAAAATTCCGTAGAAATATTCAAGGGATATAGTACACAATCCCTTAAGACACAGCAATGAAGAATTTACACACAGCACTTTGAAAACAGCTTCACAAAACAAGCTAAAACACAGCTTCTATAGCACTATCAATTCACACAAACGTACCGAGAGCTATTCACACATCGAGCGTTCAGCTCGCACTGACTGGCTTCGGGGCGATGCCCGCTTCTATAAATAGCCGACGCAGGAGGTACAAGAGGTTTCCAGAAAAGTCAATTTCTCGAGGGTTCTACATAAAGCGTGAATTTTGATTACGTCATAGAAGAGAAATGTTAGGTTATTATGCGTTTTTAATGCAGGAAAAACAACTTCCAGGCCCCATTGGGAAAATCGCGCCAAATGACCAAAAAGTCGCCAAGCTTGGCGACTTTTGGCGAAATATCGCCAAATTTGGCGCCAAAAATAAGTCCTCAAAAGTGAAGAGATCTAAGCTCTAGGACTAATATTTCTCGAGATTTCTAGAAGCCCATAGAAAAACATATGGGAAAGCGAAACCTCCGTATCTCCGGTTCTAATTGGCCGATTTTGATGCAACAAAAAGCAAAATTTATCTATTTGAAGCGTAGAATACGAATTTTAAACCATTTTAAGCCCCAGAGCAGCGGGTTGCCCCGAAAATTCGTAACAATATTATAGCGTAGTTATTGCTAGACTTATCAACATAAGTAATGATAAAGTTATTCTGTAGCTCTGTTATTTGATTGCTTAGTTTTATATTTTTAGTATATCTAAATTTACAAAGTAGTTGTTTTTTAAGGTCAGCAAGAATATTAAATTTCCATTCATTAAAGAAGGCGGAAGGTTTGCTGTTTTTTATTGAAGTGTTATATATATATACGTCTATATTATAAGTGAAAGTATCTATTATATCATCTATACAGTATTTAGTGGGTAACCTAAACTTAGTACCTCTTTTCATGATCCGTTGAAGTTTAAGATCTTTGATAATAGAAAGATCTCTGGTAACTATATGTCCAAAATCAGAATTAACATAAGAATTGTATTGACCACTGGTACAAAGACAGGGTACCTCATCATCGGGTACAAAGTTCCTACAGAAAGAGTTATAATTAAATATCTTTCTACCCATAGGTATAGGGTATTTGAAAGATTTTTTTAGGCTGAGATGCGGTAAAGGGAAAGAGTCAGAGTGAGATGATAAAAGTTTATTGAAGTTAATCATATTAAAAACAGGATTGGAGAAATTAATTACAAAATTGGAATTTAGCTTAGTACTATTGCGATTGTGACCTAGTAAATTGTAATTTAGTGCATTGGCACGAGTAACTATTAAATCATAAAACAAGTGGGCAAAATGGTCAGAGAAAGTATATGAAGTGAAAACTTTATAATACTTTGAGAGGTGTTTTTTCTTTAAAGAGAAAACGTAGGCTCGTATTTTTAGCCAATTATGGTCAACCTCAAATCTTTTATTTAAGGTATATAACTCAGACTGAATGTGCTTATTTGACATTATGTTAGTAGAAGTAGCTTTATGCCTTCCTCGTTTATATCGACTTGTTCGTTTATATAAGGACAAATTTAAAAGGTTATAAATAGGAGTATACTTGGAGGGATCAGATTGTGTATTATAATAATGTAAGTGTTTATTATGTACTATTTGGTTAAGACCATAAGGATAACAGGTGTTATGACAATTGATTAATTGTGATTCGAGGAAAAGCCGTTCAGATGTATTGGTTTGTATTGCGAGAATTTCGATAGTAACATTTTCAAAACCGTGGGAGTGAAAGTGAGCATATTCTACATTGGTAAGGTGACTATTGGATAAATAGTTTTTTACGTTATTGCGGTGCAGGTTAATGCGTATGTGTAACGGGTTGCGAGTCTGTCCAATATAAGCCATGTTACAGATAGTACATGAAATTTTATATATACAATTATATACTTTGCAAAAATTGTGATATTTAGTACTATTGTCTATTAGATTGATAGAAGCATAAGGGCAAGTTTTGCATTTTTTGGAGCCACAAGAGTTAAAAAGAAAAGATTGCCAATCACTACTGTAATTTTTGTAGGAAGAGTAACTGTTTTTCGATCCATTGTTCCCCTCTTCCTGTAATTTAGAACAAATGTACCGGGCATATGGACTTACATCATGTAATCCACTTTTGCCAGTCACTAAATTATTTTTGTCTAGAACCATTAAGGGTGATATTATACTATATCAGAGTAGAAAAGACACAATTATATCAAAAAGTACAGAATAGGTTACAGTCCAAAAATGTAAATAAGAAAAAAAATAATTAATAAGAATATCTGGAATAAAGAGTAGAAAAGATCAAATAACGGTAACCAAAAGTAATTACTAACACTGGAAAATGTAAATTGAGAAAAAATCTAAAATAATCAAAATACTGTAACCAAATGTAATAACCAACATTAGGAAAGAAAAAAGAGAAAAATCTAGAATACGCAATAAACACTGTAACCAACGGTATTACTACACAAGAAAGAGAAATTAAATATATATAAAAAATAATAATAATAATAATAATAAAATTAAATATTAATTTTAATAATAATCTGGTCTAAGATAGTGTGATATTTACAAGATGTAGTGATTGGCATACGAAGGGTTATTTTAAACTCAAGGATCCTACATAGCAAGGGGAAGAATTAGAAACTTTCCTTATATATCAATCTAAAATCAATGCTTACTATTTAGTATAGATGGCAGCACTATCCTAAAGGTATCAATAGTTTACTTGGATGACGCAAGTGTAATAAATATTTTACAAAAATCAAAAATTGAAATTAAAACTATAGATTAGAATTTTAATAAGTAAGTTGGATATCGGGGAGAGAAAACATATACGTAAAAGCCATTTGATAGGTGTAGTAAATCACTGAAATGCATAAATAGGAGAGATTTAAATCACATGAACTTAAAAGCGCAAGATGCAGCTATTTTAAGACATGTAGAGATTAGGATTAAAGAATATTACCTAATATTGGCGATATTTTTGGATTTATGCATTTAACAGTAGACAAGTATAATATAGAAAAATATTCTGAAAGATTAGCGCATAATGCAGCATAATAAAACAGAATAGTATATAATATATAATAGCTTACTTACGTAAAGTGAAATCCCAAGATAATCCAAAATGGAATTAATATTGATATGGTGTGCTCTATCATCAGGCGCCACCGCACACACATTTCCTGACCAAAATTAGGGTCCTTTTGTAACTTGGGGGCGCGACCGTAGCTATTAGAAATAAACAATGAGGAAGTGGACCGACACGAAGATCAAAGCTCAGTAATGGAGGCAGTATTAGTGCATGTTGCCATCAGAGAAGGCTTAATGCAATCAATAGACAAGTAATGCCATGGAGTGTGAATAAAAAATGATATATTAATAATACTTTGGAAGTATGGAAAGGAAAAGTGGCTTTTAATTTTGAATGGCTCATTTTCACATTTTTGTCGTGGTTATCTTGGTGGGCTCTTCCAATGCAACAATTCGCATTTCGTTTTTGGATCATAATTTAAAAAAATACCATGATTACTCACAAGTAGTCTCTCAGTCTGAAAATTCTGGATCCGTGCTAATTTTTACCCAGCTTGAGGGGACAAGATTTGAAAGTATGCAAGAGGTGAAAGTAAAAGCGGCGGAGTTTCTTAACAAGCTAACAGAAATGGACTATCAGAACTGTTTCGAACAGCGGAAAATTTATATGAAGCGTCGTAGGGATCGGCAAGGAGAGTACATTGAAGGTGATAAACCTACTAATGTCATTGGTGATCCATAAAAACTTTTGCAGCACCAGTCTGGTTATTTAATTAACACACCTCACATTGTTTTTTCTTTCATTACGTGTGTTTCCTCCTTGCAGTATTAATTATATTTAGAAAGCGAGCTTAAGTGATGGTGCAAAATTGAGGGAGAGTAAAGTGCTCGTTCACAAATCACGAGATCTTATAAGAATTATGTGTTTGACCTCAAGTGCCGAAATTGAAGTTGCTAGATATTAATTAATCTAAAACACACAAGTCAAACTTTGTTATTTCTCTAAACAAAAATTTGTAAACTATTTCTCTAACTGCATTATGATTTCAAAACATGACTAAAAAATTAGTCGTACTAACATGGTCACATCAAGCAATACGGACTTTCATTAAATACAGACTTTCAAACTCCAGAATTTCTATAATATGGAAGAAATTTGGCCTCTGAACAATCCGAACCAGGTTATGTAAAAAAAAAATAAAATAATAAATAAATAAATAATATACATACATACATATATATATATAAATAGACTCGGCTGTTCGTACCTCGTCAGGGGGAGACCCCCCCCCTGCACCCCCTAACTTTTTAGTTTCATTATTGCCATATTAAAACGATATTAATTGACTATGTCCTTTTATCTCTTATCTTTCGTGTATTTCGCCTGGTAACCCTATGTTGAAATTTTTATGATTGTAACCTATTTATAGAAAAATACATGTGATGCATATTCTACAGCTTACGAAATAGTGTAATAATAGATTAAAGCTCTTGTGAACTAATCTATATATAACATTAAAGTGCTAAGGCTGCTCGGAAGTCGCTTCTGATGCAGTTTAACCATGCGCTTTGACCATAATACTCTGCTCGACCAATCAGTAACCAGAATAAAAGCCTGTCTTCACACATAAGTACGGCATTTCACGTCACGGTATATTACGTAATTTTCACGTCAAATTAAAAAGCATGAAAAAGGATTAAGTCAAAATGTATTTCTTAAAGTTCATAAATTTTAAAATTGCTAATACGATCGCGTGGATAACAGGAATTTTAAGATTTCTTTTTCTGATTGTTATATTCGTAAGGTCATTTGTTTACTAAAATATCGTGTGCCTGTGAAATCAGAGCAGGAATGAAATGTTTTATACACAAAAGAATAAGGATTTGGAAATTTCCGAGACTAAAATGTATAACCTTTTAATTTGCCGAAAAATGAAATGGCTGATATGCCGATATTTTAAGGATAAAGCAGCTTGCGCAGTTTTAAGCTTCGCGCAATTTACCGAGTGAGCGTAAGGAAGTAATATAGTTAAAAACTAGTGTGGGTTTTATTAGTATACATTTAGGCGTTAAATTTTAATTTTCCGTGCTGAAATAATGCAGCTATTAAGGCGATTTTAAGCGATCCTATCTTCATAATTTTCAATAAATTAAGTAAATTGATTGAAGCTAGGGGAATTCCACCAAGTTTAAGGTCATTCAAATTCTCGCATTTTGTACATCGCATTTAACGATGAATAAAACACACATTAACACATCTATGTCTATATAACTAAAACAGCGTGTAAACTGTCAGTTAGTTAGTTGGTTGGTTTGTTTGTTTGTCTGTGTCTCGCGTAGCTCCGAAACGGGTGATCGTAGACTTACCAAATCTTGTATGGAAATTCTCCAGGACGATACCTCGTTCCGACATACCTCGAAGCAATTTTTTCGAATTT